>JAKSZU010000001.1:69947670-70180170 GCA_026018925.1 Tupaia tana
GGGAATATTCAAACTATAACATATCCACTTCCCTTTTGCTGGCAAAAGTTATCACTTTCAGTTCTTAGACTCCTATAACTTGGCCACCCCATTCACATGCTCATACTTCCACAAAAGTAGGCAATTCCTCTTACAGAAAAAAGGGAAATACTGGGGCCAGCAGGTGGCATAGTGGTTAAGGTGTTGACTCTCACAGGGCTGACTGTGATTTGAGTCCTGGGCCTGATGGCTTAAAACTCATGCCAGGTGTGTGTACGTGCATGCCCAAAATCCGAGGAGAATGGAAGAGAAGGGATTGTGGCATGGCCCTCCCCTGGAGGGTAATTTCTCACTTTCCTTCTCTCTGTATCTTTGTCTCTCCAGTGAACACACACACACACTATGGCAAAAACCTTTAAAAAGAAAATACTTATACACTTATTATACCCTAAGTGTCGAGCTTCACAAATAACTCATCTCATTCACCACTCACAGCAACCTTGTAAGGTTGGTGTCAGCACCGTTGTGTAGCTGAAACAAAGAAACTAGAGTTGGGAGGACTGTACTGTGATTTTACCAGGATCCCCCCATAGGTAGGCAACAAAGCCAGATTTGCAATCCTGTGTTGTGGGATAAGATAGATTAAAACTGCAGTTGAGGTAATAATTTGTTCCTGAATCTATTGTGTGTGTGTGTGTGTGTGTGTGCGCGCTAGAGGGCATGTATGCTCACCAGAAAGAGAGAGAGAGAAAGAGAGAGAGAGGGAGAGAGAGAGAGAGAGAAAGAGAGAGAGAGAGGGAGAGAGAGAGAGAGAGAGAGAGAGAGAGAGAGGAGAAAGCATCTCCCCATGTGGAATGGCCACACTGCAATCCCTTCTCCTTCATCTCCCCCTTATTTCAGGATTTTGGCATGTATGCCCACATGCCCAATGTTTTTCTCAAAACACCAGGTTTCGGACGCAAACAGTGTGGTCAGCCATGTAGGATGCAGCCACAGAGCCTGCCCTGCTATTTTTATTTCTATTGGAGACTAACTTGATAGAAGGAAAGGGTAATTTCTTCCTTCTTTTCCTCTCTGGAAGGAAACCTGGCCTTTTACTCTGAGGCTTAGGACCCTCGTATGCTCAGGTGTAAGAGTTTCTTTGTGCTTAAAAAGTTATCCTGAAACAATTCCAAACAGGACTTTTGAGCGTTCTTGGCTCTTCAAGAAGGGAAGTGGAATTATCTTAAAAAAAAAAAAGGAAAAAGAAAAAAAGGGAAGAGATGGAAGCCATTGCATCATAGGAGAGACAAATAGGCCCTTCGTTCAAGAAAATGGGATCCTCAGAGGCTGGAGGGTGGTGTGGATATCCCTTGCACCCAAGTGTGTAGAGCCATTCAGAGTTTTCTGCTCCATGACAGCTGCAAAGGGGGGAGAAATCAACCAGCCCTGGCAGTTGTCCCATCTAAAACTTGACTCATGGGAACCACAGCAAGAGAAAGGGAACCAATATTCACAGCACACCTGTAATGTTCCAAGAATGTTTTCCCGTGAGGCCCAGGGAATCCTGCAAGCCTTCCGTTGTCAACAGAGCAGATGGCAGCCCTGCCTGGTCTGCTTTAGCTCTCCATGCTCAACTTCACACTGGCTACTGAGATACGCCAAGGGCTATATTGTGTCCAGAGCCCTCCAAAGTCACTAGGAGATCTTAGCTATCTGCTCATAGAACGTGGTCCTCTGCTCAGATTCATGGTCTGTCAAGTGTTTTGTTCTTCATCAAAATATCAACAGAATGACTAATAGAAACCAGACTTGAGAGAGTACACGTCTTATGATCCATTGATGTGAAGAGAGAGTACACACCTTATGTTCCATTAACATAAGTTCAGAAACAGAATAAACTCACCTTTATTGTCAGAGGTTAGGACAGCAGTTACCTTCGGCTAGGTACTGACTGAGAGGAGGGGCTGGAAAGGTTCTACATCCAGATATGGAGGATGATTACACAGGTGTCTACCTATGTAAGAACTCATTGAGCTGTGCCTGTAAGACTTGTGCTCTTTACTGTTATGTAAATGTTACCACCACAAAAATGAATACACCATAAAAGCAAACAAGCCAATAAATGCAGATACCAGACAATAACCTGCGAGTGCCAGCTTGCCTGTTATTGGGCCACTTCGTTCACCTCCTGGTGGGTCAGAAGGATAGGCAAGGCATTAGGATAGGTCAATCCTATCCCAATTCTTAAAATGAATCTGGCTCCCTACCCCAAAACGGCACAGCAAATTTAAAAATCTAGAGATGAGTATTTGGCCTAATAGCCCTTACCCATGGAGGAGAGAAGTGGAGTCTACAGAATGGTGATTATGGGCAGAGATGACCGAATCAGGCTCCCAGGTTCAAATCCCTGATCTGCCACTTAATGGTTATAACTTTAAGCAGCTTACTGAAATCCTCTATTCCTCAGTTTCCTGATCTGTGTAATAGGCTTAATAATCAGGATTAAATAAGATTAATCCATGTAAATACCCTCAGGAAATAACCAATAGTATTACATGCCAAGCCTATAGTAAGTACTGTACCAATATAATCTCCTATAATCCTTGCAACAACCCTCTGATAATGGTGTTAACCCTGTTTTGCAAGTGAAGAAACTGAAGCTCAAAGAGACTAAACTTGCCTAAATTTATATAGTTGGCAAGGAGCAAAATTAGGGTTTGAACCTAGATCTGTCTTTTCTTTTCCTGTTAAAGAGATTCCTGGAGTCCACCTGGATCCTCACAACCTCTATATCCACCTGGACCACCCTCGGGCTAACCCATCATTAAGTTGTATTTCTCCCGCTGCTTGTTGACCACACTGCACCCCAATGGCCTCCTTCTCTGGTAACAGTCTAGGCCTTTGGATTCTGTCTGAGTCCCAGGTATGGGACACCCAGTCTCATAAGTAACAATCGGCTCAAGAGAGTGACCTGAGCTCATACAATTATGTCCCTTTCCACTCATGCTTTTTTATAACAGAGACATATGTTGTTTTTAAAGAAGAAATCTACAGAAAAACAGGAAAGGGCACCGTTATCAGAAAATTTAATATCTGGTAGATAGAAGTTAAATGAAATCAGCACTGACAAAATGAAAAAAAAAAAGTCTAAAATAGAATGCATAAAATTAATCAAGTAAATCACTAAAGTGAGACAATAAAAGCAAATGCTGAGGGATTCCTAATTCAGAGGGACATTTATAATAATACAGAAAAAGGCTCTGAACCAACCATGAGGGTAATTCTTAAAGACCTGTTCTCAGGGATCCAGCAGGTGGCATGGTGGGTAAGGTGCTGGACTCTCAAATGGCTGACCGCAGTTTGAGTCCCAGACCTGGTGGCTTGTTTTCTCACTTTCCCTCTCTCTCTCTGTCTCTGATGAGTGCACGTGCCCTGTAGCAAACTTAAAATAATAATAATTTGTAAATAAAATTAAGTTAATAATTAAAAAAAAAAGCTGTGTTCAGAACATGGGGCCCCTGGCCTTCTACCCCTAAACAGGTAGAGAGAAAACATCAGTAGTGTCTGGCCTGCGGAAAGTCTGAGGGGTCGGGCACAGGAAGTAGAGGAACTGTTAGAAGAGCAGGCAGCTCCCTAGGAAGAAAATGTGCACAGTCTGCGCTGAGTAAATCTTTAGGTGATCATGATGGCAGGAAATACTGCAGAAGTGTGGTGGGGTCAAGGTGTCACCAGGATGCATTTCTTCCTGAAGACTCTAGGGAGGCCTTTCCCAGTTACTAGATTGCGCTCACAGCCCTTAGCTTCTGGCCCTCTTTCTCCATTCTCAAAGCAGTGTTACCTCTTTGACTCTTCCTCTAGTCCTGTTTCCTTCTGACCAAAGGCAGGAAATGTCCTCTGTTGTCAAGGAATCGCATGAGTAAGCCCACTTGGACAATCCAGGATAATGTCACCTAAAATTCCTTCACTTATTAATCACACTCCCACTTCAGGTTTCTTTTCTTTTTTTTTTTTTTTTTTTTTTTGAGAGAGATTTTCACTATAGGGCCCGTGTGCTCGCCAGACAGACAGAGAGAGACATAGAGACAGAGAGCAAGAAATCACCCCCCAGGGGGGATGGTCACGCCGCAATCCCTCCTCCTCTCGGGATCTTGGGCACACACGCACACGCGCCCGGCGTGAGTTTTAAGCCACCGGGTCCGGGACATGAACCGTGGTCGACTACGTGGGAGTCCAGCAACATAGCCATTACACTAACTGCTGGTTCCCCCACTTCAGGTTTCTTAATCACACTTGCAGAGTCCTTCATGCCACATAAGGGAACGTACTCAAAGGTTCCGGGGGCCAGAAGCCATTATTCTACCCACCACATGTGGTTCCTGGGAGCCTGCCAGATAACCCTGCACCCTGGCTTAGGAGCGGGAGTACTGGCTGCTCCACCCAGGACTTGAATCTGGAGTGATATCACCAAGGCTGGCAACAACCACCTAGCCGACTACTTCTTCAGGGACTCCTTGGCTATGGCCTCCTTGGATCCTGCTGCTTTTCCAAGCCTGATTTTTCAGCTTTCTGATCAATTTCGTGAACTACGCAAAAGCTTGCCAACGAATCGGTTTTCTGTATAGATTAACCCGAGCCAGTGTCTATTACTTACAATCAAGGGTTCTGACTGATGGGCCTGCTCCGTGGTGCAGCCATATTGCTCTGCTCAAGGAGAAGCTGGATCCCCCATGATGACGATGGTTTGAACCTCCAGTCTGGTCATCCTGAAACATGCCAGGCATGTGCACAAGTGCCCAATATCTGATGGCTAGATGATTAGAGGAAAAGGATTGTGGCATAACAGACCCAGTGAAGGTTGCTTCTCTCTCTTTCTCGCTCTCGCACACACGCACTCTATCATGAGTAAGGAAAAAACATTTAAGAATTCTGACTGATAAAAATGTTTTGTCTGTCTCAAACCCATTTATCTTTGAGTCAATGCTTCCTGCAGACAATCCCCACCTACCTACATAGAATTTGCATCAGGCCTTACATTCAAAGAAGAGCCCTATAGGATAATACACTTACACAAAAGGAGATAAAACTTCTGTCACTTACCTATAATAATCAATCTAGATTTTTGTAAAACAAAGGGTAACCTAGGATCACCAGACATTGAGGAAAACCAACAGCATGAGCATCTTGGGACAAATAGACTTGGCTTCAAAAAAGAAAAAAATGAGAATAAAATCTTCACCTTTAAAAGAGAGAGTTCATTGGTATACTCAGGAATATTTGAGAATATTTTGCCTAATATTTTACAGTAAGAGCATCCAGAGAATAAGGAAGAGTTCTTAGAAAATGAAAATCCAACCAGAGGACTTTGTTCACCACTGAGTCCCAGCCCTTGAAATAATGCTTGACATATAATAGGAACTCACTAAATATTAGTTAAAAGAACGAACGATCAATAGAACCTACTACAGGAAATGAAAAGTACTGCTGAAAATTAGTGATCTAAAGATAAGAAACTCCTTCAAAGTTTGAAATAAAAAGGACAAAGTAAATGGGAAATATAAAAATTTAAACAATATGAGGAATTAATCTAGGTGATCAAAAATTCATCTAAGTAGGAACTTCAGAACAGAAGAACAGAAACAATGAAGGGTGAAATAATCACAGGAAAGAAATAATGAAACTTCCCAGAGCTAAAGAAAGCACAAAGTTTGGATTTATACAACCCACTGACAAATCCCTAGTGAAATCTAAGAAGCTTTCAGGTGAAAGAAAATCATTCTGAAAAATTATATATAAACGAAAAGTAGAAGGAACAAAAAGTAAATTGGCATAAGGCTTCTTGTCTGCAACTCTGGAGGTTGAAGACACCAAGACAGTATCTTTAAAATGTTGAGGGGAAAATGACTTTGAACCATAAGTCTATACGGAGATAAACTTACAACCAAGTTTGAAAGCATTGGAGCCATTTTGAACACACAAAGACTCAAAAGTTTTGCAAGAAACACATTACCTCTAAAATAATTACATCACTCATAAATGTACTAGAACAAAACAATGACATAAAGCACTTCAAAGATCCAGCCACAGTGACACACAGGCAGTGCCACCAATTAAAAGGCTAGAAACCACATCAGAGACCTGGGTTCAGTTCCAGGGTCAACCTGAACATTCCAGGCATGGTTGTGTGTGCCTGTAATCCTAGTTAATTGAAGGCTGGGGCAGGAGGATTATGACACAGTAAGACCCTGTCAAAAATACCTGTCTGTCTCTCTCCTTGTTTCTCTCATAAGAGAAAAATAATCTATAAATCTTATACTTAACAATAAAATTAATATGTAAAATTTCTTACAGTCAGTAAACTTATTGTTTAATAGGAAAATATTGAAGAGTGGAGGAATATGCCTCTTTGGAATAAGTGTTATTTTGAGCTAAAGATGCTTGAAAAACAGCAGATACAAAAAGGATATTCTTATCTCCCTTTTTCTCCCTGGGAACAGGAAATAAAATGATGCCATCCCTGTACCTGGAGGAAAGAAACATTCTTTGCCAGGGAGGGGTAGCCAAGAGAATTCTGTACAGACTTTGTCAAAATAATCCTTATCTTCTTTTAGCCTCCCACGTAGTTTACTTTTCCACATCTGTCTCTCTTTGTTAAACCTCGTGTGAGACCATTTAGGTTGAACACTTCCTTCAGCCTTCATTTCCGACTTGGGGAATCTCATGGCATGTAAAATTGGCATAAATGTGTATGCTTTTCTCCTGTTAACCTTTCAGCTCAGCCAAACATTGTAAGAGGGTAGAGGTAAAATTTCATCTCCCCAATAATATAAAGATGGATTAATTCCAGATGTGGACAGAAATCACATCTAACCATAGGAGTTAAAATTTTAAGTTAACCAGGCCAGCAGGTGGCATGGTGGTAAAGGGGCTGGATGCCACATGGCTGATTGTGTGGTTTGAGTCCTGGACCCAGTAGCTTGAAAAACATACCAGGCACATGTGTGTGTGCCCCAGATCCCAAGAGGAGAATGGAAGAGAAGGGATCGTGACATGGTCATCCTCCTTGGGAAGTGCTTTCTTACTTTCTCTCTCTTTTGTATCTCTCCAGCAAGCACAAGCACCCTATGGCAAAAATCTAAAAAATAATAATAGCAATAACTTAAGTTAACCATCTAAATAATTGAAATAGAATACATAGCTTTGCCAACACTTGAAGGAAAACTAATGGAACAGAGACGACTTGATCAATCTAACAAAAGGGAAAAAAAAAAAAAAAAAAAACAGAAAAAAGAAATATCAAAAGAGCAACCTTTGGGACCAGCAGATGATATAGGGGTTACATTGCTGGACTCCCACATGGCTGACCATGGTTTGAGTTCTAGACCTGCTGGCTTGAAACTCACACCAGGAGCATGTGCGTGCATGTCCAAGATCCCAGGAAGAAAATGGAGAAGAAGGGATTGTGGCATGGTCATTCCGCCTGGGAGGTGATTTCTCATTTTCCGTCTCTCTCTCTCTCTCTCTCTCTCTCTCTCTCTCTCTCTCTCTCTCTCTTTCTCAGATAAGCATATGTCCCCTAAGGCAAAAAAAAAAAAAAAAAAAAAAAAAACCTCTAAAGAAAAAATAACTTTAATGGAAAACATGTATCAGGATGACAAGAATATATTTAAACATACTACTAATAATACATGTGAATGAATTAAGTTTCCTTCCTTAAAATCTTGTACTGATTTGGATTTAAAACAACAGTTAGGAACCAGAAGATGTCATAATGGTTACATTGCGGGATTCCCACATAGTCGACTGTAGTTCAAGTCCTAGACCTGGCAGCTTAAAACTCACACTAGGGGGGCCAGCAGGTGGCACAGTGGTTGGGACACTGGATTCCCACATGGCCGACTGCAGTTCAAATCCTGGACCTGGAGGCTTACCTTCTCACTTTCCCTCTCTCTCTCTGTATATGTCTCTCTGATCAAATTTTTTAAAAAAATAAATAAAATTAAATAATTCTTTTTTAAAAAGAAAGAAAACTCATGCTAGGCACATATGTGTGTGTGTGCTCAAGATCCTGAGAGGAGAATGGAGAAGCGATTGAGGCATGGCCATCACCTCTGGGGTGTGATTTCTTGCTTTCTGTCTCTCTGTCTCTCCAGCAAGCACACGAGCCCTATAGCAAAAATTTCTCTCTAAAAATATATATACATACAGTTACATACTGTTCAGAAAATAAACACCTGAGACATTAAAGGAATGAATGCTATTTCTAATGATAAAAATTTATCAAGACATGAAAAACTAAGAGCCTTTATTCATTTAGTATAGAACTTCAAAATTCAAAAAGAAATGTGGTATTATCTGTTGAAGATATTTTATAGTTTTATCAACTGGACTAGGGAGAAATGTTCACATACTGAAATAGTCACTTTGTAAGCTAAACAATGTGATTGAGTGTATAAAAGAAAATGAAATTTTAAAAAAATTCAAAAAGCAGATGTTAGAATTACAAGAAAAAATTAAAATGGATAAATCTATAATGATGGTGGAAAATTGTAATACAGCACTTCATTTCAGAAATTGATAGACGAAAAAACTTTTACGTTAGCAAGTGTATTTGAGTAATATTTTTCATCACCTTGAACTAGTAAAGAACTTTGTAAAGATCACAATGACCCCCATCACACAGAATTCAACTATTTTTCATTTTACTCCATCTCTCAGCAGTAACTGACACATATGACCACCCCTTCTGAAGCACTCTTTTCACTGGGTTCTTGAGGTTCCTGGGTCTCAGGACTTTCAGATCCAGTATATCAAATCCTTTTTCTATTCCTGACTTTACAAGATTGAGGTAGCCCAGGACTCAATCTTCTCTCTCTCCTCTTCTTTCTCTATGATTTCACCAGTCCCCAGTCTTTATGTGTCATCCCTCTTGAGATGACTCTCAGATTTATTGTTCTGAACTCTCCCCTGAGCTCCAGATTCCTTTATCCAACTCCACTTGACCATCTAATAGACATCTCTAATTTAACATATCTCAAATTAAACTCAAATTTTTCTATATACATCCTGAAGTTTTTGTTGTTATGTCAGATTCTCTTTTGATTGTATTAAAATATATATAACAGAATAATTGCCACTGTAACTATTCAATATGGTGAAGTGTATACAAGTCCATGGTACTTAGTGCTTCCTAATGTTGTGTAAACATCTCCACCATCTAGCTCAAGAGCTTTTTCATCAATCCAAATGGAAACCCTGTGTTTATTAAGCAGTCACCCCATTTTCCTCTTTCCACCCCAAGTCCCTGGCAACCTCTAATCTGCTTTCTATCTCTATGGGTTTGTCTATTCTGAATATTTCATATAAATGTAATCATCCAATAAGTGATACTTAGTATCTGTTTTCATTCACTTAGTGTATTTTCAAAGTTCATTCATACTAGAGCAAGTATACTATGCCATTCTTTTTCTTCTTTTTTTTGATGAATTAAGCAAAAATTTTATTTCCAGGCTCTTTCAAGATTATTACAAACACAAAGTATCTTTAAAATGTCCCAAATCAAGTCAAAGGCACATCCTCAAAGTAAAATACTTGTGACATGAAGAATTCTTTTAAGTTCCAATATTTTCACATTATTTTGTTTTAAACCACTTGCAATGTTTGGTAGGTTACATTTTAAACATTTTTAAAGACATGAAATAATGTGGTATTTTTTTTTTAAGTACAAGAACAACTACAATGTAAAGGAACTTAAGACAACAATAATTAAATCTGTTTCATATACAGGATGGAACAACTCAAAACATAAAAATGACCTTTCTAAACAAATCTGCTAAGGAACAGCTCTCATCTTTAGTTAAAAATAAAACAACCTTGTCATTTAAAAAAAAATCAAGACAGCATTTGATTAGTAAAGCCTATTCTTTCCCCCAGTTCTTATTTTCCGGTCTTTACTTAGAAAGTATAAATTCGTAAGAAAAGAACAAATCTTGCTATGCTATAAAAGTCT
Source organism: Tupaia tana (assembly GCA_026018925.1). Classification (NCBI taxonomy): domain Eukaryota; kingdom Metazoa; phylum Chordata; class Mammalia; order Scandentia; family Tupaiidae; genus Tupaia; species Tupaia tana. The sequence goes on from JAKSZU010000001.1 coordinate 69,957,638, forward strand.
GTGTCTGGAACAAGAAATTACAAATATTCAATTTGGTTTAATAAACAAAAATGCCTTCCTTCCCGAAATGTAAACATCCAGTAAATAAAACACACATGGTATTCCAGGTATAGAAAAACACCAGCAATTCACTTATGAAAGAGGTGTATCCTGATATATTTGTAGTAAAGTATTTGTCCTAAATACAAAGCACCTTGCCAAAAGAACAAGGATATTATGGTTTAAAACTCTCCTCTTTCACCTAGTTTCCTTATTTGAGTACAAACTCTTCAATTTCTATAAAATTTTGGCTAAAGGGCCAGGCCACAGGACAGGTCTGAAATATCTAAAAGTCATTTGGCTAGAGAAAAGTGTTTTCTTGAGACGTGCAGGCAGTCGTTCATCTGTTTGTGCTTGAAGGCATTCCTCAGCAAACTTCTTCTCTAAAGTCTTCAGAGTAAAGCACAGGATCTGAGCTCCTGGAAGGGGTTGCTTCCAGCTGGAACACCAACCAGCAGCGCATCCTTGCAGGCATTCTGCATGCAGTACTGCTGAAGCTCTGTGGCGGCCTGAGAGACCTTGATCCTCTCCACGCCGGCCTCCAGCTTGAGCTGCTCCACCAGGCGCTGCAGGGCACTCACTGTGGCCCCGGAAGACATGGCAGCAGCCTGTCCTTCTTTTTCATAGCTGAATAATATTCCATTTATGGACATACCACATTTTATTTAGCCATTCACCTATTGGTGTACATTGGATTGTGTCCATCAATACACAACAAATATTTACTTCCACTGCCCTCAAATGTAACCCTCCTAGTCAACCCTATCTCAGTTGGTGGCATCACCACTACTTTAGGTATTTAGGCCCTTAACCTACGAGTCATCCTCAATTTCTCTCTTTTCCTTGCCCCTGCCATCCAAATAACCAACAAGTCCTACTGTTGCATTATTCATATATGCCCCAATTTTGGTAACATTTTACCACTTCCCCAGCTACCACTAATCCATGCTACTGTCATTCTGTCCACAACTAAAGGTATTTTTACTACCTTCTCTCTCCAGTTCATTTTCCCAGCAAGTAAAGTCATCTTTTGAAAGTATAAATGAGATCATGTCACACAAAGGTGGAAGACAATGCCACCCCCACCCCTACCCCATTACACTGTAATAAAATCTAAACATCTTGCTATGACCAAAACAGCCAGCATGATCTGGCCCCTGCCTACTTCTCTAAGCATCTCTTCTACACCCTCCAGGCACACTGGCCTCCCTCTGACCCTCGCCCACGCACTCTCTGAGCTTCTGCCTATGAGGAATAGCTTCCCCTAAGACTGCATGGCTCCCTCTTTCTCAACTTGCAGACCACCTCTTCAAAGATGCCTTCCCTGTCTCTCCTATCTGAAATGGGGCCCTTGCCCCATTCTCTTCCTGTCTCCTTAACCCACTGTTTTCCTACTACAACTTAGAAGCATATGAAATATTATTTTTCTGTTTATTATTTGTCTTCCCCCACAAGAAGGTAAGCTCTAAGAAAGTAGGTATTTTGGGAACCAGCAGTTAGCGTAATGGCTATGTCGTTGGACTCCCACATAGTCGACCGCGGTTCGCGTCCCAGACCCGGTGGCTTAAAACTCACACCAGGCATGTGTGCGTGCGTGCCCAAGATCCCGAGAAGAGAATGGAGGAGAAGGGATTGCAGCGTGACCATCCCCCCTGGGGGGTGATTTCTCGCTTTCTGTCTCTATGTCTCTCTCTGTCTGTCTGTCTGGTGAGCGCACGCGTCCTATAGCGAAAAACCTCTCCAAAAAAAAAAAAAAAAAAGAAAGAAAGTAGGTATTTTGCCTTCAGCAAACCCCTAAGGCCTACAGCAGCTGTATGTATGAGGCATTCAATAAATACTTTCTGCTTGAATAATGAATGCATTGCATTATGTATGCACATAAAGAACTTTGTGCTAAATAAACAGAATATCAATTATTTTCAAGCATCCTTAAATGTTTATGTAAACAAAACATAGAATATTCTTCAACTAAATTGGTCAGTGTATAAATTAGTATAACCTTTCTGGATTCATAAATTGATAATATCTATTCAATTTTTAATACAAATATCCTTTGAATCAGCATCATTGATTGAAAAGTCCTTCTTTTTTTTCAGTTGAATTTCATTGGTACCTTTGTGATAAATTAAGTGACCCTTTATTTCAGATTTATTTCTGGACTGTATTCCATTCTGTTTATTGCCTATTAGATCACTTTCAACAATGTTATAGAGGTTCACAGGGACATAAAAAAAAGTTTCTTTTCTACATTATTCTTTCTACTGTCCTATGTCCTAGAGCTGGTTACTCTACACAACTGTAGATTTAGCAAAGATTTAATGCTATGGTAATATAGAAAATACTTTTGGTTTGAGTAGGGAGACTTTAAGCATATTTAGAAGAACAGCAGGTGGCATGGTGGTTAAGGCACTGGACTCCCACATGGCTGACCACAGTTTGAGTCCTGAGTCCTGGATCTGGTGGCTTTCTCTTTGGCCAAATTAAAAAAAATAAATATGGTTTGAATCCTGGCCCAAGAGATTTGACAACAAGTGTATGTGTGTGTATGTGCCTCAAATCCTGATAAAATGAAGAAATGGAGGAAAAGGGTTTGCAGCATGACAATACCCCATTGCGGGTGTGCTTTCTCTCTCTCGTTCTGTCTTTCTGTCTCTCTCCAGCAAGTACACCCTCTCATAATTAAAAAGAAGTAAAAGAACTTTCACTTTGCCTCTCATATAGTTACCAATTATTCTCCAACCTCCAAAAGATACTGAAGAGCATTAAAATGATGTACGTTCCAAAAACTTCCCCAAAGATGCCATTTGTGAATAGCATCAGGGTTGAAAATAAAGTATCTTGTAAAACCACAAAGTTATCACTGTGGTCCAATGGTGCTGAAGCAATGGGGTATCTATGTGGAACTGTGAATTTGACAAGACTTTTTAACTCTTTGTTACTCTAAGGACTCAAGCAGACTAGACTTTTATTTTTCCTTTATGCAAGTTGGAAGAAGAGATAGCCAAGGATCCTCTTCTGATTTGACTGGGCAACATGCTAATGTTGACATCACTCGGGAACATAGATATCCACCACATTACCACAGGGAAGCAATTCAGCAAGCAAGACCATCCATTAGAATAACAGTTGTTGTGGGGCCAGCTGTTAGCGTAATGGCTATGTTGCTGGACTCCCACGTAGTCGACCGCGGTTTGAGTCCCGGACCCGGTGGTTTAAAACTCACGCTGGGCGCATGTGCGTGCGTGCCCAAGATCCCGAGAGGAGAATGGAGGAAAAGGGATTGTGGCATGGCCATCCTCCCTGGGGGGTGATTTCTCGCTTTCTGTCTCTCTCTCTCTCTGTCTGGTGAGCGCACGCGTCCTATAACAAAAACCTCTCCCAAAAAAGAAAAAAAAAGAATAACAATTGTTGTTCAAGGTTATATTCATACAACATGGCAACAATTTCTAAAATCTCTAGCATCTACAAGACTCCTTTGTTTAAATAATAATTCAACAATAACTTTAAAGAGAACAGAACAACCTAGTAGAGACTGTGGTTATTTGTGGAAGACTTCACAATGTACAGGAAACAAGATGGAAGTCCTTTCGAGAGTTTGTATTTAACACCTTACCTCATCGGATCCTTTGACCAAGTTTAAGGATGTGAAAGGATGTCTCTTTCTTTGTAGAAGCAGTGGGGAAAAAATATCTTTTTCATTTCTTCATTAGACTTTTTTTTTTTTAACTATGCAGTTCTGTATTTTCAGAGTCATGCTCACTTTTGGCATTAATCAGAATTAAAAGCAGAACACAGACCTTTAAGACTCAATTATTTTTTTGAACAAGCAGTCAAGATTTTGTTTTATATTACTATTGGCTAGAAAGACAGCATTATGGCCAAAGATGGCAATGAGACTAAAAGAATTCTCTGTGTTTTTCAATATGCAAATATATTTTTCCCAGAGTTGCCCTGATATGGTCTCAAGAGTCCATGACAACTCCTTTTCTGAAGACATCTTCTCCTTAGTTGTATTCTTGAAGAACCTGGGCCATGAAGAGTTTGCCTAGGTTCTGGGCAGTGAACCCCTTGATGTTCTGGCAGTGTCAATCTGGCCTGTGATGAGCAGCGACTCGATCCTGGCATGGAGCTGGAGTGCCTTGAAGATCTCGGTCAGGTCCTCCTCAGGGAACAGAGGTTCTCCCTGACTCTGGCACTGCATTTTCATTCTCCTGCTGACAACACTGCCGAAACTGATGTTTCTGCTGCTGCTATTTACTAATATTCCTCATGTACGTGTCATATTTAACTATATCCTAGCTCATTTTATCCACTCTGTCCATCAACAACTGCAGATTCTTCCCCAAATGATTGCTGCTAGCAAGACTGAGCAATTCATATTTATCTGCTACAGTCAACTTCTAGAGCTCCCACATTAGGATGTTGATCAGATGTGAATTTTTAATTACAATCAGCACTTCTTCAAACTTGTATTCAAAGATGATAGTTGCCTTTTTCAATGCTTCTAGGGAAAAATGCTTCTCTTTACAAATTTCCATTAGCTTAGGAGTCAGACTGTATACCTTTATTGAGAGAGACTCTTGGGCAGTTTTATGGGATTGTAAATGAGATCCACAGATTCTTCAATGGCATGTTAGTAACTGAACTGGGAGTCCAGGAGTGCCCAGGTGACGGATGAGCCATAGTACGTGACTGATACCAGCCCACATGGAGATGTTGCCGAGGCAAAGGCTCTACATCATCTTCATCTGATATTGCACTTCATCAAAGTCAGCATCATCCTCTGTATGTTGGGGGAATAGAAAGCAGTTGGTAATTTCAAGTTGATCTTCTACAACCAGACCCAAAAGTACTCCTTGAACAATGTCAGCTCCTTGTTCTTCTTGATAATGTTTGATTCTCTTTAATACCGCCAGGCCATCTCTCTGCACTTGCTTCACCACCAGTGCTGCCTTTGCCTTTGCCTTTCCCGGCCGCACCAGTGGTGGAGCCAGAAGTAGCAGTAGAGCTAGTGCCTTCCTTGCGGGATGCCATATTTCCAGATGGAGGCTCAATTTTATAAGTAGAAAATGGATTGTTAGGGTTTGATTTGGTAATAGTGAAATAGGAACACTATCTTCCACATTATAAAAGAACAACAGCCATACCAACACCAGACTTCTTATTTGCAACACAATGCTATGGCCTCTGAAAGTGAGACAAGTGTTAAAACTTAAGGATTAATGTGATAGTATTAAGAAGTGGGATCTTTGGGAACAGCAGATGGCATAATGGTTACATGGCTGGACTCCCACGTAGTCAACCACAGTTCGAGTCCTGAATCTGGCAACTTGAAACTCACTCCGGGCACATTTGCATGCATGCCTAAGATCTCAAGAGGAGAATGAAGAAGGGAGTGCAGCATGGCCATCCCCCCGGGGGTTGGGGGGGTGATTTTTTGCTTTCTGTCTCTCTGTATCTCTCTGTCTCTCTGGCAAGCATATGCACTATATAGCAAAAACCTCTCTCTAAAACAATTTTAAAAAGAGGTGGGATCCTTAGGTGATTAGGCCATGAAGGTTTCTCCTTCATGAATAGAAATAAGGTTCTTGTAAAAGAGAATTTTCATGCCCTGGAGTGATTCCATCCTGTGCAGCTATTCTCAGGAACAGTAGTCATTTATTTCCATAGCCTTCTCTCCCACCTAAGTGCATGCCACCATCCCATGGAAGATGTGATGGAGATGAACACAAGGAACTTGAGGCTCCAGAACTATCTTTCAGTTGTGAATTAAAGGCCAACAAAGATTATCCTTTTAAGGTGAATAATGATGAAAATGAATACCAGTTATCTTTTTTTTTGGAGAGTTGTTGCTATTGTTGTTTTGTTTTTGTTTTTGTTTTTTGCTAAAGGGCACGTGAGTTCTCTGGAGAGATAGAGAGATGGAAAGAGGGAACCAGCAGTTAGCGTAATGGCTATGTCGCTGGACTCCCACGTAGTCGACCGCGGTTCGCGTCTCGGACCCGGTGGCTTACAACTCACGCCGGGCGCGTGTGCGTGCGTGCCCAAGATCCCGAGAGGAGAATGGAGGAGAAGGGATTGCGGCGTGACCATCCCCCCTGGGGGGTGATTTCTCGCTTTCTGTCTCTCTGTCTCTCTCTGTCTGTCTGGTGAGCGCACGCGCCCTATAGCAAAAAACCTCTCCAAAAAAAAAGAAAAAAAAAAAAAAAAAAGAAAGAGAGATGGAAAGAGAGAGAGTGAGAAATCATCCTCCCAGGGGGGATAGTCCTGCTGCAGTTCCTTCTCCTACATTCTCCTCTCGGAATTTTGGGCACACATGCATAGGCTCCTGGCGTGAGTTTCAAGTTGCCAGGTCTGGGATTTGAACTGTAGTCAGCCATGTGGGAGTCCAGTGCCTTAACCACCATACTATTGCTGTCAGTTATCTTTAAGAAGGTCAGTTTAGGGGTTGTTTCAAAAAATGAATTACACATTGTTGAAGCAGAGGCAATGAAGTATGAACACAGTCCAGTTAAATACCACTGGCAACATTGAAAATGTCTGTACTGGGGCCAATAGGTGGCATGGTGGTAAAGAGGCTGGACTCCCATATAGCCAACCACAGTTCAAGTCCTATACTTGGTGGCTTGAAATTCACACAGGGCATGTGTGTATGCATGCCCAAAAATCCCAAGAGGAGAATGGAAGAAAAGGGTTTGCCACATGGCCATCCTCTGGGGGATGAAGATGGGGGGTGATTTCTCATTCTTCCTCTCTGTGTCTCTCTCCAACAAGTGCATGCTAGGTGAACTCTACCTCTTGCTTGGTTCTAAGTATGTATAGACTGTTATGATAGGACATAGTCATAGTTGTGGTCAGACATGGAAATAGTGGGAAGACAAAAATACACATATGGAATAAACTCAGTGTTTTCATTTTTAAAAAATAATAACTCATTAATTTATAACTCTTAATTTTATTTATTATTATTATTATTATTATTATTGTTATTTTAATTTGTGCTCACCAGCAGGAGACAGAGAGAAAGAGAAAATGAAAGCAAGCTGCCTGGTCTGGGACTCGAACCTCAGTCAGTCATGTGACAGTACAGTGCCCCAACCACCTGCTGGCCCCAAACTCAGTATTTTAATTATAAATAACTAACTAAATAAATAAATGGCTTCATGTAGCATCGCTGGCTTTCCCTTCCACCTGTGCCATGTGAGGATACAGCACTCCTCCCCTGCAGAGAACACAGGCATAAAGGGACACCTTGTAAGTATAGGGTAGCCCCTGAAAAAGTTAAAGCTGTCAGTGACTTGATCTCCAGAAATGTGAGAAAATAAATTTCTGCTCTTTATAAATTACCCAGTCTATAGTATGTTTTTTATAGCAGCACAAACAGACTAAGACACTTGAGTACTAAAACACAATGAGGACATAGCTACCAAGTTATTTGGTAACATTTTTATAAGCTATAATATTGTACCCAGATAAACACAATTAACTGTGAAGATGAAATGAAGCCATTTTCAGATACTCAAGCACTTGAAACACAAGTTTACCCGCCCACATGGTCATTTTTGGGAAGTTACTTAAAAATAGTCTGCAGCAAAACAAGGAGAGAACTGAGAAAGGGGAAGACCAGCAATCCAAGAAACAGTGAAACAAACACACAATAATCAAAAAAGGGAAGTTCCAATATGATTTACTGTGTAGCAAGATGAAAGAGCAACCAGTAGAGATTGGAGGAGAATGTGATGCCAGGAGAAAAGCATATGTGGAGAATGGTAATGTAATAGAATGTGTAATAATGAAATACCTGGGGAAAAGTGGAAAAAATTATAAAAGCAAATGGCACAAGAGACCAAAAAAAAGACAAATAAAAACATCAGAAAAAGATTTAAAAATTGCGTAATTTTTTAAAAGGAAATGAAAGCAGACTGTGCTCCTTGGTTTCAATATAAAGACCTGCCCTCTAGGAGTAAAAGGTTAGTGTTGGATTGTAGTGGCCCATCAAATTGAATAGATAAAGTCTGTGTTGATTATGGAAGGCTTTCTTTTATTTTATTTTTTTTTTCCCCAGAGATATTTTTGGTATAGAGCATATGCGCTGACCAGAGAGCCAAAAGGCAGGAAATCAACACCCCATCCCTCGACCTCCACCCGCCGCCCCCCACCCCCCACGCCAGGGAGACTGGCCACGCCCCAATCTCTTCTCCATTCTCCTTGGAGGGATTTTGGACAAGCATGCACACGCATCTGGCATGAGTTTCAAGCCTCGGGGGCCAGGACTTGAACCACAGTTGGCCATGTGGGATTCCAGTGATGTAACCATTACACAATCTGCTGGTCCCATATGGGAAGACTTTCAAAACCAGGCTCAGAGATTTGTACCTGTGGTCTGATAAGCACCAGAGAATCATAACTGGCTCTTGAGGAAAAGAATAAGAAGTTAAAGGCAGCCTTTTAGTAATGTTGGTGTGGCAGTAGGGAAAGCAGAAAACCAAAGAGAATGTTTGTTGTAATTTTCCAGGCATAAGGTAGAGGAACAAACTCACTATGGGGAAGCAGAGAAGAGACACACCACGAAGGCATTTCAAAGGAGGAGTCCACAAGACTCAAGTAACCGAACTGGATAAAGAGGAGGAGATGGCGCCGAGGGTTTCTGGTTTGTGAGCTGAAAAAATGGCGAAGGTTCTTCTCTGGTATTGCTGTTTTATTATTTCACACACACTTCTCCTCCTCATCAATTCCTTCTTTTCTTCTCTTCCCACCCCCAACCCAAGTTGTTAAGTTCCTTGATGGCAGAGACTATAAAGCCTGTGTTTGCTCCCTCGGCACCACACTGCACCCTGCGACAGTAGACACTCAGCTAATACGCATGGGTGGTGGTGACGACGATGCTAATGAGGAGGATGGTGCGCCAAGGCTTTAAATATGGACAAGTTGGGAAAGAAGTGATTTGGGGCATAAAATGTTGATGGGCCCAACCTCTGGCCTACCAGACTGTGGAGGTGGAATCACACGCCAATCACAGTTTGAGTTCCCAGCCTTATAGGGGCCTGAAAATACACTGGACGCACCTGTATGCACAGGATCCTGGCATGCTAGAGGACTAGAGGAAGGGGGTTGTGACATGACCAAGCCTTGTCAAGAGTGCTTCTCTCTCTCTTTCATTATCTCAAGTGTGCATTCGTCCTCTATTGTGAATAAGGGGAAAAAATCTAAGTAAATAAATCATGATGAAGGAAATAAAGCTTAGTGAGGTCAGCTCCTATTGGGAGTTGGGAGAATATACTTTTTGAAAAACCGCTGTTTCTTCTTCTGTAGTGAAATCCCTTACTTTAATTCTTCTTTATTTAACAGTCTTTTTTTAACTTGATCTATACCTATGTAGAACTAAAATTAAGCAATAGTGGGAGATCTGGCTGCAGTCAAGGAAACTCACTTCCAAATTCTTCTTTCAAAAACTTTTTTGACTAAAAACAAACCAAGTCAACTTTAGGAAGCAGAGCTATTTAAAAATTATCTGGTCTGAGCCAGCCAGTAGCATGGTAGTTAAGGTGGCTGGATCCTATATACCCAACAGCCCAGTTTGAGTCGCAGACTCAGTGGCTTGAAAAACACAGCAGGTACATGTATGTGCAGGCCCAAAATCCTGAGAAGAAAACAGAGAAGGGGGATTGTGACATGGCCATCCCCATGGAGGTTGCTTTCTCTCCTTCTCCCTCTCTCCCTCTCTCTGTCTCTCTCTGGTGAACATACACTCCCTATAGCAAGCATTTAAAAAAATTATATATCAGGACCAGCAGTTAGCGTAATGGCTATGTTGCTGGACTCCCACGTAGTCCACTGCGGTTTGAGTCCCAGACCCAGTGGCTTAAACTCACACCAGGCACATGTGCATGTGTACCCAAGATCCCGAAAGGAGAATGGAGGAGAAGGGATTGCGGCGTGGCCATCCCCCCGGGGGGTGATTTCTCGCTTTCTGTCTCTCTGTCTCTCTCTGTCTTTCTGGCAAGTTCACGTGCCCTATAGCAAAAACCTCTCCAAAATAAAATTATATATCTATATCTACATATATATATAAATACATATATATTATATATATAAATTTATATATATAAATATATAGATACATAAGTATATTAGGGATTATATATATACCTATACTTATATATCTGGCCTAGGAGTATGGGCATTCTTGTTTTGTTCTTACTTCTGAAGACAAAAAAAAAGGTAAAATGTTATTTTCCAAAAAAGCACTAGGTGGCACTTGTGATGTATTCAGCAGTTGATAAGGTTTGATACAAAAATGCAATAAATATTAAAATGGAAAAAATCATCATTACAGTAATGAAGAGCGGTATCTTATGATTGTGTTTACTATGTTACTATGTATGAGCAATATCTTTATGCAGTGTTTGCATTTGAAATCTGAGCTTTACTTCCTTAAGAAGAACTGCAAGAGAGGAACAAACATTTAGATATGCAAAAACTCCACATCACTAAAATAATAACTAAGAAAGTAATGTGGGCCAGCAGTGGCAGGGTGGTTAAGGTAGCTCGGACACCACATGGTCAACAGCAAGGTTCAAGCCCCAGACCTCACAACTTGAAAGATGTACCTGGGACTGTGCATTTATGTCAAAACCCCCAGAGGAGCGTGGAGGAGAAGGGATTGCAGCCAGGTTATCTCCCCTGGGGGTACTTTCTCACTTTTTCCCTCTCTCTCATTTCTCTCCAATAAGCATACATCCCTTATAGCAAATTAAAAAAAAAGTAATGTTTTATTTGCAAAAAGGTGGACTATAGGTATTTTTAAAAGTAGTTCCTCTATTCCATTTAGAACATTCCAATTTGTAAAAGCAGATTATTAAATAAGTTTTCCAAGGTCTGTCTATTTTATAAAGCAAAGTAATCATTAATGTAAAACAAGATACTGTAGTTGAATGCTCTTTTGAGTACTGTGAACAACAACAACAACAAACATGAAAGCAAATATTTCAAGGGTTTTGCCATCCATCATGTAATGACATAAAGACCTAGACCAAATACATTGTGCTTTCTGTTATTCAATTAGCCAGTTTTCATTTGCCACGTTGTTTAATTATCTTATGGCTCTGCTTTAATATAGAGAGACTGCAAGCTTTTAAAAGAAATGCCAGTTGAGAAGGTTCTATTTAACATAGAAAATATTATTGCCAACTACCATGGCAACAACTGTAGCCCAAAGACCCTCTCACATTATTTCATCTTTCCACTACCTATTGTCTAGCCTTCACAGTAACCATTTTATGGATTAAGTTCTGTTGTAGCTTCATCTCACTTTTCTACCTTTATTCTCCCTTTGTCTCATTTTTGTTCCTTATTTTAAATGTACTTTTTCTTGCTGTACCTTTGTAGGATTATTTAACACAATGAAACCCTTTGGGAACAAGATGAGTTATAAATAAATTAATAATAAAGCTAATACACTGTCTTGTAATTGCCTTAATTTGTGGGTTTTAGATGAAATTGACATTTTGAAGGTAGTATCTCATATAGTGGTAAACTCAGCATGTCAGAACTCAGAGCTAAATATGCAAAACAGTGACAGGGCTGAAAAAAATCTTAGATTTCCTTGTAACAGTTGGATTTCTTTTTATGCAAATAATAGGAATGGATTCTGGCTAACTTGAGCAAAGAGGGATTTAAAGAATGCTAGCCAAGAACTCACATATACATAGGAGACTGAAGAGCCAAGTCTAAACACAGAACAGTAATAGGGGCAGCTCCTAGAGTCCAGGCAGCATGCGTAACAGAAGGATCTTTTCAAGGTGCTGCTGCTCCAATATACACATCCTAAATTTTCCTCTTCTTATGTGCTTCTATGCAATAATAAAAATTCCAAGAATCTGGGGCCAGCAGATGGTGTAGTAGTTAAGGCACTGGGCTCCCACATGGCCAACCATGGTTTGAGTCCTGGACCTGAAGTCATGAAAATTATTCCAGTTGCGTGTGTGTGCATCCCCAAGATCCCAGGAGGAAAATGATGGAGAAGGGATTACAGCATGGCCATCTCCCCCAGAGGATGAGGCTGATTTCTTACTTTCCCTCTCAATATCTCTCTCTCTGGTAAGCACATACACCCTATGGCAAAGCCTTAAAAAAATTTCAAGAATCCAGAGCATACACAAATGCATAGAAATTAAACAATATGCTCCTGAACAACCACAGAGCCAATGAAAAAATAAAGAAAGAAATTGGAAAAAATTATTGAAACAAATTAAAATGAAAACACAGCATACCAAAACCTTTGTGATACATCAAAAACAATACTAAGAGGGAAATTTATAGCAATACATACCTATATCAAAAAAGGTTGAAAGACTTCAAATAAACAACCTAATGATGCACTTTTAAGAGCTAAGAAAAAAGGAATAAACCAAATCTAAAATTAGAAGGAAAGAAATAATAAAGATCTGAGCAGACATAAATGAAATTGAGACTAAAACAGCACAAAAAAAATGAAATAAAAAGTCAATTTTTTTAAAAAAGATCATTGACAAAACATTAGCCAGACTAACAAAAAAAGAGAAAACCAAAATAAACAAAATCACAGATGGAAAAGGAGGCATTACATTTACACCACAGAAATACAAGGGCTCACTAGAGACTATTACGAACAACCATATACCTGATACTTTGATTGGCATTGCATTAAATATGTAGATTAATTTGGGTAGAATTTCCATTTTGATTATATTAATTCTTCCAATCCAGGAACATGGGACGTCCTTCCACTTTTTTGTGTCATCTTCAGTTTCTTTTTTTAGCTTCTCATAGTTTTCCTTGTGGAGGTCTTTAACTCCTTTGGTTAGATTTATTCCTAAATATCTTATACTTTTGGTGGCTATGGTAAATGGAATAACATTTAATGCAATGCCAATCAAAGTACCAGACACATTCTTCACAGATCTAGAAAAGACAATCATAAAATTTGTCTGGAATCATAAAAGACCCCATATTGCCAAAGCAATCCTGCACAAGAAGAGTGGAGTGGGTGGCATCTCACTCCCTGACCCAAAAATATACTACAAAGCTGTGGTCATCAAAACAGCATGGTACTGGCACAGAAACAGACACGTGGACCAATGGAACAGAATAGAGTCCCCAGAAATAAATTCCCAAACATACAGTAAACTGATTTTTGACAAAGGGTACCAGTCAATCCAGTGGGAAAAGGAAAATCTCTTCAGCAAATGGTTCTGGAAAAACTGGATTTCTACCTGCAGAAAGATGAATCTGAACCCCTACCTCTCACTTTTGACAAAAATCAAGTCAAGGTGGATCAAGGATCTAAATCTAAGACCTCAAACTATGAAATTGCTCCTGGAAAACACTGGGGAAACTCTGGGAGACATGGGTGTAGGGAAAGAATTCTTAAATAAGACCCCCAAAGCACAGTCGATAACCCCCAAAATAGACAAGTGGGATTACATCAGACTAAGAAGTTTCTGCATGGCAAAAGACACAGTAATTAGTGTGACTTGACAGACCTCAGAATGGGAAAATATTTTTGTAAATTATGCATCAGATAAGAGACTGATAACCAGAACACACAAGGAACTAAAGAAGCTGTTTGGAAAAGAGATGATCAACCCTATTAAAAGATGGGAGAAGGAGTTGAAAAAAACACTCTCTAAAGATGACATAAGAATAGCCAAAAGGCATATGAAAAAATGCTCGACATCCATCATCGTAAGGGAAATGCAGATCAAAACAACAATGAGGTACCACCTAACCCAAGTCAGAATGTCTAAGATTAAAAAAACAAAAAATGATAAGTGTTGGTGGGGGTGTGGTGAAAGAGGAACTCTCTTACACTGCTGGTGGGAAAGTAAATTGGTCCAGCCACTGTGGAGAACAATTTGGAGATTCCTCAAAAATCTACAAATAGAACTACCATATGATCCAGCAATCCCACTCCTTGGTATCTACTCAAAGGACAGAAGAATTCATCATTGGAAAAGTGCTTGCACGTCAATGTTTACTGCGGCACTATTCACGATTGCTAAGACATGGAACCAACCCAAATGCCCCTGTACGGATGAATGGATTGAAAAACTATGGCACGTATACTCTATGGAATACTATTCAGCCATAAAAACCAACAAAACCTTGGCTTTTGACAGAAAGTGGAAGAATATGGAAGATTTACTGCTGAGTGAAGTAAGCCAAGCTATGAAGGAGAGACATTGTATGTCCTCACTTAATATATACTGAGTGTCTGCACTCTGTGACTGAAACTGATTGACTAAAAGATATACAAACAGAAGAGATGGGTGTGAATGCCAGATGTGGTGTGTGTGGAGGAGTGAGACCTAGGGAAGGACATTTGGAAGAGGGATATGGAGGCAGAGCATTGACGGGACGGAGAGGTGTGGTGTTATCTGTTGAAGATATTTTGATCAACTTAACCGGGGAGAAATGTTCACATATTGAAATGTTCACTTTGAAAGCTAAACAATGTGATTGAATGTATATAAAAAATAAATGAAAAAAACAACCATATGCCAACAAAATAGAAAACCCAAAGGAAATGGATAAATTTCCGGATGCATACAATCTACCAAAATTGAATTAGAAAGAAATAGAAATCTTGAAAAAAAAAAAAAAAAACAACAACAAAAACCAGTAACAATGTAATGACATGGAATAAAAAGTCTCTCTACACAGCCAGCCGCAGCATGGTGGTTAAAATGGCTGGATCCCACATGACAGCCAGCATGGTTCAAGCCCTGGACCCAATGACGTGTAAAATGTGCCATGTACAGGTGCATGTGTGCTCAAAATCCTGAAAGGAGAATGGAGGAGAAGGAATTGAGGTATGGCCATCTCCTCTAGAGGGTCCTTTCTCACTTTCCATCTCTCTTTTCTCTCTGTTTCTCACTGGCAACTGGACACACCCTATAGCAATGTAAAGAAAAATGAGAAAGCAATTCGTTTTCTATTTTATCTTTGATCAAATTATTGAAGAATGGTGGGTTGTTTCATGGTTTTTGTATTTATGTCTAATGTACATTTTAACATGATAGTTGCAAAGCATTTTATAGCTAGTTTTCTGAAGTCAATCTTTTAAGAATTGTTTTCAGGTCTTCGGTTAACTCTATTTAACTTTTTTTTAAAAAAGTTACGACTTACATTTGGAAAAATAAAACATCCCGGGAGTACAGTTGCCTTGTCTTGGGAACATCTAACTTCTCGGCAGCAGTGGGATGATAAATACTGATTTATACCCCTACCTCTCACAGAGAAGAGGAGATAATTCTGATAAGAAATTGGGGTGTTCCTGGGAAGGGAGAATGATTGCTGGCCACCCCCCAAACAACCTATTTGCACTACAGTACAGCAAGATTAGATTGCAAATGTATGTGCTATATTGTAAAACTCTATATTAGGTTGAATAGTGACCTTAGGAAACGTTTCTACATGCAGAACCTAAGAATATGACACTATCTGGAAACAAAGTTACTGCAATAATTAGTGCTCAAGATGAGCCATTACTGGATTGAAGTGGACCCTAAATCTAATGAGTGTCCTTGTAAGAGAGAAAACAGGTCACACAGAGAAACAGGGAGAAGGCAATGTGAAGATGGAGGCAGATTGACGAGATGCATTTACAAGGGACACCAAGATTGCTGGCAACCACCAGAGGCTAAGAGAGAGGTATGGGATGGTTTCTCCTGAGAGCCTCCAGAAGTAACAACCTTGGCCCATACTTTGAGTTCAGATTTTTGGTGTCCTGTATGGTAAGAGACTGCAATTCTGTGTTTTAAGCTATTCTGTTTATAGTACTTTGTCAAGGTAGCCCTTGGAAACTAATGTAATCCCTAAGATCGTTTTCTTTGTACAATTCTTAAGGGTAAGACTGTCAACATAGGTGCTTAGTAAATGTATATTTATGGCACTAAATGCAGATTTTCATTTTTATTTCAAAAGAAAATAAATCTATTAATATTTTAGTTCATTATTCCACAAGAGCTATTAAGTGCTTCTTACATGCTGGATGTTCTAGGACCTAGAAATCCAGTGGTGAACATGTTAGAGCCACTGCTCTCATGGAGCCTACAATAGAGGAGAAACAATGAAGAAGACATATCAGAGTTTAAACCAGGACTCTGAAGAAAGTGAAACTGGATTAGGTGATCTAGAGTAATTAACAGGAAGTGGAGAGCCAGCGGTCAGGCAATAGGAAAAAACGAAAACCTGAATCACTAGAAGGTCATTCGTGACCTGGGGGAAGAGCATTGTGGGCAGAGGAAACTCAGAGAGTTGGAATAGAATGACCACTGACAGTGGGGGTGAGATTTATACAGAGACAGATCAAAACTTCTTTTCTAAAACATGTTCCAGAAGTGGAAGATATTAAGTAGGAGAGCAACACTCTCTGATTTAAACACTTAGAGTCAGTCTGAGTGCCGTGTGGGGAGATTACAGTGAGAACAAAGGAGCAGAGGGCATGCTATAGTTGGTATATCCCTCCCCCATTCCTTGTTGAACCCATGTAAAGAGGATTAAGAGGATGAAAACTTTATCCGGTTTTGGAGTTAAAAGGTGGAACCTTTGGGAAGATATAAGGAATAAGGTCATTAGGGCGAGACCCCATGATTGAGTTCTGGTGGGTTATTAAGGAGAGAGAACAAGACCAGAACAGAGACATATGAAGACAGCCTCTTTGTTCTGTTCTCACTCTTACGATGTGACTAGGACTCTGCAGGGTGCCCACCAGATATGACCCTTGGACCTTGGACCTTGAAATCATTAGCTAAATAAGCTTCTATGTGGCCTATAGCAAAAACCAGTATGTGTGTGCATGTGTGTGTTACATTATCAAGTGAGAAGTGTGGACAAAGAATGTATGTTATTTAGGAAAAGTAAAGGATCTGGTTAGATGAAAGCACCTACTAAAAGTGAATAACACTAATAAAATAGATGGATAACGGGAAATTGGATGTGAGAGGGTATTTAAATCCAGGACTAGCTTAGATTTAATCTTCTAGGACAATGGTCAGCAACTTTTTCTGAAAAGAACCAAATAATAAATATTTTAGGTTCTGTAGGTGATACAATCTCTGTCTCAACTACTCAACTTTTTCATTGCAATGTGAAAGCAGCCATGAATAATATTTTTTAAATGAATATGGATATAGATCAATAAAGCTCTGTCCATAAAAATAGGTGGCAGATTATATTTGACCCTTAAGCCAAAGAAGTAGACTAATAAAAAGTGTTTTATTAAGATTTTAAAAATAATCCTACAGAATATAAGAGGATTTTTTTAAAAAAAACTTAATTGGCATGCATTATCCCATGTTCCTTCCTCACAGTTTCCAGTTAGAAGTCTATGACTTCAACGTATTTAGGGAGAAGCTGATCGCATGCCAGCCCCAGGAAGAGTCTCTGGCCTAAGTCCATCAGATTATCCCATCCCTCTTTCCATAGTGACTGATTCATGCAATCCAGACCTAGGCCAACTAGTGCATACCATGTCTCAGGCACAGATGTTAGTTCACGAAGGGCATCTGGCCTAATGTCTAATAGCATACAAGTCATATCTATCATGGCTTCTGGGAAAGAAGCTTTCTCACTTCTATGATAGAGCCACCAAATGGGACACTCTCGCCTTTCTGAATAGGATGCCATATGGATAGGAAACCTAGATATCCAGATTCATTTTGCTACCTTAGGGGAAATCCATGTTAGGAATGAAGCTGACAAGAATGAAGGTAGAACAGAAAAAGGTAAAGAAGCCATATCTTTGCTGATATTATTGATCTATATGAATCCAACCTTGAAACTTATCTTTAGCTTTCTGGTTTTTTTAGCTGTGATAATCAAAACAGCATGGTACTGGCACTAAAACAGACATGTGGACCAATGGAACAGAATAGAGATCCCAGAAATAAACCCAAAAACATACAATCAACTGACCTGGACAAAAGGACCAGTAAATCCAGTGGGAAAAAGAAAACCTCTTCAGCAAATGGTGCTGGAAAAACAGGGTATCCACCTGCAGAAAAATTAATCTATACCCCCATCTCTCACCATTAATAAAAATAAACTCAAAGTGGATCAAAGATCTAAAACTAAGACCTCAAACTATAAAATTACTACTAGAAAACACTAGGGAAACTCTTGGAGACACCCAAGTAGGCAAAGACTTTTTAAATAAGACCCCCAACACACAAGCAATAATCCCAAAAATAGACAAGTGGGATTGTATCAGATTAGCTCATAAATCATTTTCATTGTTTAAGTTCTTCTGATTGAGTTTTCTGTTACTTGAAATTAAAATATTCCACTATGATTGCAAAATAACATTAAACAGGTAGGCACTAAATGTAGTTAGATCAGATGGGGCACTGGGCAGGTAGTAAAAAGGTACAGGGTGTCAGTGAAAAGAACAGGGACAGACTGAGTCACTAGGAAAGGTGAATTAATATGGGAGGCTAATTTATATAACTATGAACAACATCTCTACATTAAATTAGAGAAGAGACAAAAAGGGAAAAAGTTAAGGAATAAAGGGAGTAGAGAGTCTGAACCCAATCACAAGGAAAAACATGTAAAACATAAAATAATTGAAATGTTAAAGATAAGCCTTATTTGAAGGTTTAGCCCAATCTAGTCCAACAGTTGATCACATTCTGGCACTAAAAGATACAAAACAACAAGTCTTTAAAACATGTAAATAGCTCACCAGGAAAGCTACAACTATGGTCCATAAAATACCATGTAAAATCCTAAGTATGGTGAAAAGGGAAAAAATTAATATCTAAGAAAATAGAATAAGCTAATGAAAATGTTTACTTTCTATCTTGGAATGGAAGATAAGGGAGGCCACCAGGTGGCATGGTGATTGAGGTTCTGGACTTCCACATGGCCAACTGTGGCTCGGACCCCGGATCTGGTGGCTTGTTTTTTCACTTTCCCTTTCTCTCTCTGGTCAAATTAATATAATAATAATAGCAATAATAATAAATAAGGTTAAATAAATATTAAAAAAAAAAGGAAGAAATGGGACCTGCAGGTGGTGTAATGATTACATCACTGGACTCTCACGTAGCTGACCCAGTTCAAGTTCCAGACACAGTGACTTAAAACTCATGCCAGGTGAGTGTATGTGCGTACCCAAAATCCCAACAGGAAAATGGAGAAAAAGGGATTGCAGCGTGTGCATCTCCTCAGGGTTGTCATCTCACTTTCAGTCTCTTTGTCGCTCTTCTGTCTCTCTGATGAGCACATGTGCCCTATAGCAAAAAAATTCTCTCTTAAAAAAAAGGAAGAGAAACAGAGTGACTGGATAAAAGATTGGGAAACTCTTGCTGGAAATCAGGGTGGGACTGATCAAGCCATTCCAGTTATTCATATTTTTCTATTTTCAGCTAGGGAACATGTAGTCTATTGACACATAGCTTCTGAGAGCCCCATGGAACAATAAGGCAAATAGATGAGAGTTGGCAATACAAAGAGGCAGGCTAGGTAGATGAGAACTGTTAAAGAAAAAAAAAAAAAAAAGTGGGACCAGCAGTTGGCGAAATGGTCATTTCACTGGACTCCCATGTAGTCGATCACAGTTCGAGTCCCAGACCTGGTGGCTTAAAAAACTCATGCTGGGCGCGTGTGCGTGTGTGCCCAAGATCCTGAGAGGAGAATGGAGGAGAAGGGATTGGGCATGGTCATCCTCCCGGGGGTGATTTCTTGCTTTCTGTCTCTCTGTCTCTCTCTGTCTTTCTGGCAAGCGCACGCACCCTATACCAAAAAACTCAAAAAAACAAACAAACTAAAAAAACAACAGAGGCTCTCTTTACATTTTTTTGAGAGGTTTTTGCTTATATTTATTAAGTTTGTTTCTGTAGCTAGTACATTAAGTTCACTTTGAAAATTTTTTCATTCTGAATATTTTTTTTGGAGAGAGATTTTTGCTTCAGGGCAGGTGCACTCATCAGAAGACAGAGAGAGAGACAGGGAGAGAGAGGGAGAAATCACCCCCCAGGGGGGATGGCCATGTTGCAAACCCTTCTCCTCCATTCTCCTCTTGGGATCTTGGGCACACACGCACACGCGCCTGGCATGAGTTTTAAGCCTGGGACTTGAACCGTGGTCGACTACATGGGAGTCCAGCAACATAATCATTATGCCATCTGCTGGTCCCATCATTCTGAATATTTTTGTTGCTCATCTAAATTGAGGATGGGGGCTAACACATGCTTGAGAAATATTATAGAAAGAGAAACCCACAGTAATAACTGAAGTTTGAATGTGTGATGATGAAAAACCCTGGGGAGAAATAAGTTAAAATTATGAAAAAATTTTAAATGGGCAAAATTATAAAGAACAGCTATGGCATACAGTAAGGTTGACACTGTAAGTTTATACTTTGAGCTTCTATACACATAGCAATGACAGATAAAATGTTTGTTTGTTTGTTTTTAAATAAATTTAGAAGATAGTTGAAAACTTCTGTTTTCAGGTTTCACATGCAAGGAACTTGGAAATCACCACTGCAAACCACTAAAAAGTAAAAAGATGAACAAGATGAAGATTAAATAACTCAAATTTATAATAGACATGAAGTCAAAAGGCAAACTGGAGAAAATGAAGAGACAGAGACTATAGAAAACAACCTATCAAAGAAGAAACTAAGAAAGAAATTGATGTTGGGACAAGAAAACCTGAACTTTGATGGAAGAGTTTCTGGAGGCTAGGTGTGGAATAGAGTGAGTTTAAAGCTCACACTGAGGATCCAGGCATAAGTGGGACCTAACACTTTTGTAAGTTTTACCCCTAGGAACTCAATCAGGATCTTAGAATAAATACCAGAAAAGCCTCTGCATGCTCCGGCAAGGAGAGGGGAAAGAAATGATTCTGGATATTCCAGAGTATTCTGTTTTAAATATGGTGCCCTCAAGAAACACTAGTTAGCCAGAGCCTAACCTGCTGACATTTTATTAGAACATAATTGACATGGTGGTATGAAAATCCACCTTAGCCCATCCTAGTCATCCTGTGTCACCTAGATGGGTAGGAAAAGTGGAGTAATGCTTAGGCAGTCCACAGTCCAGAGATACAGCCTCATCAAAAGACTGAGGCCCAATCATGGAATTATGGAATGCTTCCCTTCTTCCCACACCTACCACCACATTACAAAGGCCTATTTATAACATCCTTTTTACCCAAGACAACACGTTTGGCTACTGAGAAAACATTAAAACACATACTGAAAGGCAGAAATGACTATTTGAAGAGACAAAGCAAGCACCAGAACCAGAAATGGAGAGGTTGTTGAAGTTATTAGAAAGGGAATTTTAAATAAGTGATTAATGTGCTAAGGGGTTAAATAGATAAAGTAAACAGCATGCAAAAACAGACAATGTAAACTAGGGATAGAAAAACAAAACCACTACAACCGAAATGAAGAATATCTTTGATAGACATTAGTAGACTAGACATGGCTGAGTAGAGTCTCTGAACTTTGAGATATGTCAATAGAAACTTATAAAAGGGAGAAAGAAAAAAACAGAATATCCAAAAACCATAAATAACTATAAAAAGTGTAATATATGCATAACAGGAATACCAGAATGAGAAGACAGAAAGGAACAGAAGTGTTTGAAACAATAATGACTAAGAATTTTCCCAAATTAATGTCAAATACCAAACCACAGATCAAGGAGCCCAGACAACAAGAAGGATAAATGCCCCCAAACCTATACTTACCCACAGCATTTTCAAACTACAGAAAATCAAAGACAAATAAAAAATCAAAGAAGTAAAAAAGCTCTTGTGAAAGAATGAAGATAAGAATTGCATCCAATTCTTCTCATAAGCATTAAAACAGAAGATAATGCAGTGAAATATTTAAAGTATTGAGAGAAAAAGACCACCAAGCTTGATTTCATATCCTGTGAAATTATCCTTCAAAAGTGAAGGAAAGAGGGCAGCAGGTGGTGTGGTGGTTAAGGCACTGGATATTCCCACATGGCCGACCACGATTTGAGACCCAGACCTGTTGGCTGGCTTGCTTTCTCACTTTTCCTCTCTTTCTCTGTGTCTCTGGTCAAATTAAATAATAATAATAATAACTAAATGAATAAATAAAATTAAATAAATAATTTGGAAAACAATTTAAAAAGTGAAGGAGAAATAAAGAATTTCCCAGGCCACAGGTAAAAGAGGCAGGCTATTTTCTTTCGGAGAACAACTCTCTAGGACTAAAAGTTCAGTCCAGTGTGGAGGTCTTGCCTTTTAGGCCTACTTTCAGGGCACAATTGCTATCTCTCAGCACTTTGGCCACCAAATCCTCATCTTTCTTTGTTGCTCCATCAATTTATTAACCTTCTGCAATTAGTTGGGTCTCCTCGACCAGATATCATCATGCCCAGTTGGACCAGCTTGTCCATTGAAAACTCTGGCAACTTACTGCAGTCTATGTTATCTTGTCTGTTGCCATGAACCTTCCCCCATCCCCAACACACACATAGACAGAACTCATACCCACAAGAATGGGTATTTTTTTATTATTATTATTTCCAGATGGAGAGAGGAAGAGAGGCACCCCTGACAAAGATCTCATAATACCATGAGCCCCTCTTCAGCCTGCCATCCAATCAGAATCACAGGCATGGGGCTTTCTCATATGGCTCCAGTGTCATGGTGGCAGCAAAGCCTTATTCCCAATGTCACTGCGGCTGGACCAAGACTGGATATCCTTGCTTTTACTAACACCCTCTTGAGCACTTACTGTACTCAGGGCACTGAGCTAAATACTGGAGAATGTAAATAGGAGTTTATAATCTAATCAGAAAGATAAACTAGAGAAAACTATGCTCTTATAGAATTAATTTAGTTTGTGGATAATCTGTTTATTTGTTGTTCTTATGAAAATATGGATGCTAAGCTAAATAATGGCCTTCCAAAGATGTTGCTGCCCTAATCCCTACAACTTCAGAACAGTTCATTTACATTACAAAAGAGACTTGGTTAAAAAGTACACAAAGCAAATGTGCGATTAAATTAAGGACTTTGAGATGGGGAGACATCTAGATTACCCAGGTGGAACCAATCTGATCATACAATTCTTGAAAATGAAGAACATTTCCAGACTGTGGTTATAGAAAAATATGACTATGAAAGAAAAGATATGGAGCTATAACATGGCAAGTTTTTTTTTAAGAATTATTTTATTTAACTTTATTTATTATTATACCATTATTATTTTTCAGTTTGATCAGAGAGAGATAGAGAGGAAGTGAGAAAGCAAGCCACCAGGTCTGAGACTTGAACCGTGGTCGGCCATGTGGGAGTCCAGCGCCTTTAACCACCACGCCACTTGCCAGCCCCTAACATGGCAAGTTTTGAAAATGGAGAAGGGAGGGGGTCACAGCCAAGAAATGCAGGACGCCTCTAGAATATGAGAAATAATTCTTCCCTAGAGCCACGAGAAAAAATCAGCCCTGCTAACATTTTGACTCTAAGCCAGTGAAACAGATCTTGAAGTTCTGACCTCCAAAACTATAAGATAATAAATTTTTTATGAATTTTTTTTAAAGTTTTTGCCATAAGGCACACGTGGTCACTGGAGGGAGAGAGAGAGAGAGACAATGAAAGAGAACGTCAGAAATCACCCCCCAGAGGGGATGGCTATGCCACAATTCCCTCTTCTCCATTCTCCTCCTGAGACTTTGGGAACACATGCACTCATGCCTGGTGTAATTTTCAAGCTATCAGGTCCAGAACTTGAACCATAATCGGCCTGTGGGAGTCTAGTGCCTTAATCACCATGTCACCTGCTGGCCCCTATGTGTGTGTGTGTTTTTTTAAGTTATTATTTATTTCCATCACTGAGAGAGAATAAAAGAGAGTATTGATACTGTGACCCATCCCCAGCCCCCGGCAAGCACATGCCCAGGGCACTTAGGGAGATCTCCAGACATGAACTTGAAACATTTTGATATGAGTCAGTCTCACAGAATATCACATTTTACTGCTACACCAATAAATATGTGATACTGGCCCCACTAAGTTCATGACGATTTGTTACATCAGCAGTAGGGCATACAGGACATGCATGGTTTCCCAGTGCTTACTAAAGGGTTTAGAGGTACTGAAGAGTATGAAGGTCACCTGATGCCAGGTTCACTTCCGAAGGAACATCTGGGGAGCCTTAGTGAACACCTCTCTAACAGAGTTGGGTAATTGCTGAGGGGGCGGAAGGCCCATTCACCCTGAGCCTCCCCTGGGTCATGGCACAGGCTGACTCCTGGCATAGGATGTAGAAAGCTACTGACATGCCCTGATGATGTGCTGGACCACTCCTATGTGAGCTAGTCTACATGCCCAGGACAGAGCTGGCATTTGTAAGTGACTGAAATAGCTCATGGGATTTGCAGGGAAACTAGGGTTGAAGTTCACCTGAAGAGAAGGAACAATGGAGGTGGAAATAGCCTACCAGGGACTGTGAGGAAAGCAAGAGAGAACTCCAGGTCAACAATTCTTTTTTAAAATTTTTTACTTAATTTTATTTACTACTATTATTTTTCAATTTTACCAGAGAGGTAGAGGGATAGTGAGAAAGCAAGCTGCTAGGTCCAGGACTGGAACAGCAGTCAGCCACGTGGGAGTCCAGCACCTTAACCGCCAGGCCACCTGCTGGCTCCAAATCAACAATTCTTGAAGCTCGGTTTTGGCAGCTTCTGTAATGACCAGGGCTCTAGGCTGCTGCAGGAACTATGGTGACAGATGAGATCTATGTAGCCTAAAAACTCCCCAGGCACAAAGCTTGCTTCAATGTAGAATAGAAAACCCTGGGGGGATTCACAGTATGGCACAGATGAGACCCCACAGGCAATAATGGGGGTGGGGGGTTGTTCAAGATGTCAGAGTCTCGGGACCAGCAGTTAGCGTAATGGCTATGTCGCTGGACTCCCACCTAGTCGACGAGTCTCAGACCGGTGGCTTAAACTCACGCCGGGCGCGTGTGCGTGCGTGCCCAAGATCCCGAGAGGAGAATGGAGGAGAAGGGATTGTGGCGTGGCCATCCCCCCTGGGGGGTGATTTCTCTCTTTCTGTCTCTCTGTCTCTCTCTGTCTGTCTGGCGAGCGCACACGCCCTATAGCAAAAACCTCTCAAAAAAAAAAAAAAAAAAAAAGATGTCAGAGTCTCTTTCTATTCCAGGGGAGAGAGAATTTGGAAGTGATAGAAGTGAAAGAATGTTAGGTTGTGTCTTTTTATTGAGGAGCCAGACTTTGGGAAAAAGTACCCAAAGTGGGGTCGGCAGATGGTAAGGTGGTTAGGGGCGCTGGATTCCCACATGGCTGACTGCCATTTGAGTCCCAGACCTGGCGGCTTGCTTTCTCGCTTCCTTCCCCTAGATCCCCACCCCCCACACCTCTCTGTCTCTGTCTGGTCAAATTAAATAATAATAATAAATAATGAAAATAAATAAGTCTTAAAAATAAAATAATATACTAAAAATTAATCTTATTTTTTTTAAAAAAGAGTACACAAAGTAGTGCAAGCAAAGGGCTATCCACCTTAACCAGCCAGCTGAGTTGACTCTGTCAGTTCAACTGTCATCCAGATGCCCATCCTCTCCTGGGAAAGGCTGCAATGACAGCAGGAACGCTTCTCATAATGGACAACAAAGAAAACTGTTACTGGTGAGGAAGGCCATCATCCCTCAGGCCCACACAACCATCAAGAGACACTTGGTGGAGAAAGAGGCCTTCCCCTAGGGTGGTGCCATTCAGCACAGATGAAGTTGATCCATCTGGGTTATTCACAAATGGGCCCCAGATCCATTCTTCCCCATTTGGAGGCTTTTCATGGTTGGGAAGTAATGCTCAAACTCTTTTGAAAGTTAGGATAGATGATCATGCACCAGCTAGGGGAATAAAAGCCTTGGCTCGGTCTCTTTCAAAATCTCTTCTAATGTTTGAGATGTGTTAAAAATCCCAGTGTTCACTTGTCACTCCCATAATTCTAGTTTGACTTTGAATGCAAGCACTTTACCTGTTGACTTGAATATAGCTGTCGTTCTCCCCTGAAGTGACTGATTTTGTTGAGCAGGTTGAATATATCATACAAGTAAGCAAGTTTTGAGACCTGTTTTGTGTCACTAAAATGTGCTGCGACTTTTTTTTTCTTTTTTAAGAAATTTCTGGAGTGGCTCTCATAACTCGAAAACTCTGGCCAGTGCTCTACCTTTAGAAAGTCATCTCACTTCTGTGTCTAAGAGAAGCCGTGTGCTCTGCATCCATTCCTCACAGAGCTGCCCAAGCAGACGTGAGTTAAAGGCATGTACTTTAATGTGGTTGGTAGTTTTCATCATATCCTCAAAAAGTTGTTAAGTTCAGGTGATGTTTTTGGCTAGCCACATTTCTCTATGGATGACACAGAATGTAGACTCACATTCAGAAGTGACCTCTTGGGCCCAGCAGTTAGCTTAATGGCTATGTCGCTGGACTCCCATATAGTTGACTGTGGTTCAAGTCCCAGACCTGGTGACTTAAACTCACACTGGGCGCATGTTCGTGTGTGCCCAAGATCCCGAGAGGAGAATGGAGGAGAAGGGATTGTGGCCTGGCCCTCCCCCCTGGGGGGTGATTTCTCGCTTTCTGTCTCTCTGTCTTTCTGGCAAGAGCATGCACCCTATAGCAGGAAACACCCCCCCCCCCCAAAAAAAAAATAATAAGTGATCTCTTCAACCAACTAGTGAAAACAAAGTCATTCAGGCATGGCAGCTGCTCTGTCAATGCATAAACCAACATAAAATGACCAATTCCATTTTCCTGATACAAAACCATTAAGGATTTAAATAGTTCTTCCACTTTGGTGTTGGTTGACAACAAAAATGCACATAACATACTTTCATGTACATCCTCCTGAAAACTATATTGCACAAAAACAAGCATTGCTCCCTTGTCGTCAACATCGGTGGACTCAACCTGGATTGCATACCACAGTGACTCTTTAATCCTAAAAATTTTGCCTCAATATCCTCTGCTATTTCCTCAGTTCATCTAGTTATGGTGCTAGCCAAAAGAGGAACACTTTTGAACTATAGCCTCTCCTACACCTTCATGACAAACATCCTTAAGCAGCAGACAGGACCAACTCTTCACCAATAACAAAGGGTCTCTTAGCTTTAGCAATGTGGTTAGCCACTAAGAACAATGCTCTCAGTGCAGACACATTTGATGAAGTGGTGGCCTTCAATAATTGCTACTGTTCTTCGTGTTCACATTTTTTTCCTTTGAAAAACTCCAAAGGCTTGTCTTTTAATGCAGGGTTCTTGGTCTGCAGTTGTGAAGTTCTCATAGTTTTGTTGGCTAGTTTGCCACCACGTATTACACAAAACAGGCTTGGAGTAGGTGAATCACCTGTTCTACTGAACCTATAATTTAAGTAGAACTCTTGGTATTTTATTTTAAATACAGCTTTCCTTTTTTTGTTGGCAGTCTTAGAGTCTTCTGCTGTCTCATCACTGAGTCTTTCCTGCTTTACAAAGAAGCATGTTTGTTTTTCACTCATTTTGACTAGGGTTAGGATGTGGGCTTACCAAAACTGTGACTATACAGTGTGGGAAAGACATGCACACAGACGTGGTAAATAAAATAACAGGCAGGCTCCACAAAGACTGAAATAAGTGTTGGATTCTGACTTAGACTGCCACCAGATGCAGTTGTACTATTGAAGTACAATTCACTTGCATTATAAAGCTTGCCACCGCATGCAGCTTAATTGTCACTTGCCACTCACTTGGTAGGGTTTTAATATGAGTCTACAAGCAATTGATTTATTATGGTCTCTGTGCAGTCAAACCTCTCTGCTAATGTTAATCAGTATTTGCAGCTGCTTCCCAGCACCAACATCACCACCTCAGCTTCACTTCAGATCATCAAGTATTAGATTTTCACAAGGAGTGCACAACCTAGATCCCTCACAAATGCAATTCATGATAGGGTCCACGCATCTGTGAGAATCTAATGCTGCCATGATTCTAACAGGAGGTAAAGCTCAGGCACTGTTGCAAGTTATGGGGAGCAGCTGTAAATGCAGATGAAGCTTTGCCCGCTCACCACTCACCTCCTGCTGTGTGGCCTGCTTCTTAACAGGGTTTGGGGACACCTGAAATAGAATATTTCACATCTGTGGAAATGCCTCCTCTGCCAGGATAATAGTCAGTTGGAGCGAGAGTATCATAAAGGTTTGCCTATGCTAGTAGAAGCAGTAGTCTCTACCAGATCACAGCTGGGATGCTATGGTCAGAAGCTTATCCCATCAGCCAGAAGTGGTAGTAAGGATCATGAAGACCCTCTGACTCTGATTGGAAGAACAGAGTATATAAGTTGTCAAATGCAACTGAGTGTAACAAGTGGGCACAACTAGGTGTTTGATGCAATCCTGTAGGCGGATAGAAGATAGCAGTTGGCAGGTGTTCACCAAGCATTGCAAGAGCTGGAGGTCAAAATCCAACAACCAGTTTCGAAATTAGACAAGGACCTGAGGGAGCACATAGATGGGGGGGCCAGCACAAGTTTCACCTACGGGGCTCTTTCTAAAATAATTCTGTCCAAAGATTTCTTTTTTTTTTTTTTTCTTTTTCTAGATGAGGTCTTTCTATGCCATGATCATCCTGCCTAAGCCTCCAGAATAACTAGGACTACGGGCATAGGACCCATGCCCAGCTTGTTTAGACAGGGTCTTGGTATGTCGCCCACACTGGCGAGAACTCATGATTCCCTGCCTCAGCCCCTTGAGTAGCTGGGACTGCAGGTACATGCCAGGGCTTCTGGCTTTGTAAGGTGGGTCAGGAACCAAACTCGGCCTCCCATGTGGCTTCAGCCTACCAAGTAGCAGTGTCAATCATGACTGGGCCCAAAGATTTCTTTCTTTGAGGAGGTTGATTTTTATTAAACCTGATATAAAGCTGTGAAGTGACTTTTGCTCAAGGCCATCTTCAAAGCCCTGCTAGACATTTGACAAACGTATGATAAGTATATCCTTGCTAGACATTTGACAAACATATGATAAGTATGTCCCTGCTAAACATTTGACAAACACGTGATAAGTATATCCCTGCTAGACCTGCTAGACATTTGACAAACACGTGATAAGCATAAGCATAGTGTGATTACCCACCATTAGGTCTCTTGAGCAA
This sequence comes from Tupaia tana, assembly GCA_026018925.1. NCBI lineage: Eukaryota > Metazoa > Chordata > Mammalia > Scandentia > Tupaiidae > Tupaia > Tupaia tana. Next base: position 69,986,868 of record JAKSZU010000001.1, read on the forward strand.
AAAAGAATAACTGCCAAATAAAAATTTTATGGAAAATTTTTAAAATCTAGTCCAAAGTAAGAGTAAGACCCTGAGGCAGGTAGTCAGAACCATCAGAAGCAGGGCTGGATGGAAGTGATAGACATGAAGAAATAAGCTTCTTTTAAACTAGGGGGGGGAGAGAGAAAGAAAGATGTAATAGGTATACGATACTTGGGAAAACTTTGCATTGGTTAAAGATAATCAAGGGTCTTGGGGAGATGGGAAAAAGGACATAATTAGCATAAGTTGTTTGAAAAAAAAAAAAGCTCTCTGGAGCGCTTTGTTGACAGTAGGATAATGATTCCTTCTGTGGATCAGCAAGGTATGTAGCTGGCCCTAAAGCAGCTTGGTGCAGGCTTTCATCATGAGAAAGGATATCCTTATGAAGGTCAATCTCACAGTCAACAGGAAGTAAGCAGTAAGCAGTCTGTCAGCAGCCCTCTCTTCCTCTTTCATTCTCTGGCCTTTATTTATTATTTATTTTAGAGAAGATTTTTGTTGTTTTTGTTGTTATAGGACACATGCATTCGCCAGAGACAGAGAGAGACAGAGAGAGAGAGATAAAGTGAGAAATAACCCCCCCGGGGGGGATGGCCACACCACAATCTGTTCTCCTCCATGCTCCTCTTGGGATTTTGGGCATGTACACACACAATAACTAGCATGAATTTCAAACCACCAGGTCCAGGACTCGAACTGTGGTTGACTGTGTGAAAGTCCAACACTTTAACCACTTTGTCACCTGCTGGCCCTACTCTGGCCTTCGTTTAGCATAGCAATCTCTTCTCCATGTGAACTTTATCTTCACAGGCCACACAGGCTACATTTGCTCACTCTCTCTAGTCTTAAGGCCTCATTTATTTAGTAACTCTAGTGGGAAAATACATTGACTTTAAGATAATTTATATTTCCAGGGCCAGCAGGTGGTGTGGTGGTTAAGGGTGCTGGACTCCCATGTGGCCAACCAAGGTTTAAGTCCCAGACCTGGTGGCTTGCTTTCTCACTTTCACTTTCTCTCTCTCTCTCTCTCTGGTCAAATAAAAAAATAAATAAATGGGCTGGCTGGTGGCACGGTGGTTAAGGGCACTGGACTCCCACAAGGCCGACTGTGGTTCAAGTCCTAGACCTGGCAGCTTTCTCTCTCTCTCTCTCTCTCTCTCTCTCTCTCTCTTCTCTCTCTCTCCCTCCCCCATGGTTAAATTAAAATAAATCAATAAAGTTAAATAAAATAATTCTTTTTTAAAAAGATAATTTATATTTCCATTAGCTAATACCATGCTATCATCTCTTGCTACATTCTATAAATTGTTAAATCTCTTTATACACTTGTATTTTATTTCACTCTGTTTTTTGGTCTAGACTCTAGCAAGAGCTACAGAATTATGCCTCTGTGTTCGGCAGGAACTTTCTATACTTTGGATCTAAAGGGAGGCTCTAAGAACAAATGAGAATTTTTGAAAAATAGTACTAAGAATACCAATTGTAAAAACCTTGAACTCTTAGAAGAAAATGTAAGTTAATAATAGTATGACCTTGAAGCAAGGAAAGATTTTTAAAATAAGATACCAAACATAAAAAGTATGAAGAAAAGATTAGTAAAAAACCATATTTTAGAAAATAAAATCTCGATAGAAAGATGATTTATAATTGTTTCTCAAACACTGAAGCAATGAGAAATGTAGAAATGACTGCATTGGGGTTTTGCTACATAATCCACAATAAATTATCAATGTGTCAGAAAATTACTCACCCGGTTTCACCCATAACATGAACTTTCTGACTGAGATTTGAAAATGTCACTATTGAACCAGCAGGTGGCATGGAGGCTAAGGCACTGAATCCAACATGGCTGACTGTGAAATTTAAGTCCAGGACCCAGTGGCTTAAAAATCTCAGTGGGGCACATGTGCATGAGTGTCCAAAGTCCCAAGAGAAGTAAAAAGGGGATGGGATTGTGGGTCATCCTCCCTGGGAGGGTGTGGGGGGAGAGAATTCTCACTTTCTCTCTCTCTCTTTCTCATGCATGTGCATGCCTGCATGAGAGGGAACACATGCCCTATAGCAAAAAACTAAAAAAAAAAAAAAAGGAAAGAAAGAAAAAAAGAAGATGGCACTATGATAAAGATATGGTGTATATATAAAAGAATGAAGACAAGGAGCAGTTTTGTTCGGCTTTTCTCCACAAAGGACAAACCAAGAGGAAATGGGTTTCATGTGAGGAATAGTCTTTTTTTTTTTCTTTTTTAAAGATTTTTGCTATAGGGCGTGTGCATTCGTCAGAGAGATAAAGAAAGTGAGAAATCATTCCCTAGGGTGGATGGTCACACCACAGTCTCTTCTCCTTCATTCTCCTCTTGGGATTTTGGGCACACACACACATGTACCCAGGATGAGTTTCAAGCTGCCAGGCCCAGGACTCAAACCAGGGTCTGCCATGTGGGAGTCCAACACGATGCCACCTGTTGGTCTCAGGAATAGTGTCTTAATAGAAAAATACTGACTGAAATGGATTTCTGGGAGAGGGGGAGCCAAATTTAATGTGCCCTTTTTCTTATAACAAGAACACATTTCTCCCCATGGAGCACTGAGACTCTAGGAAATGTTTTCATCCTCCTCTAAGACAAATATTTCTACTCATCCTTAAGACAGATTAATAATTTCTAGTTTACTCCCTAAATGAGTAGCTCTTTTTTTTTTTTTAAAGAATTATTTATTTAATTTTATTTATTCGTTTATTTATTTTAGTTTGACCAGAGAGAGACACAGAGAGAAAGAGACAGAGGGAAAATGAGAAAGCAAGACACCAGGTCCAGGACTCAAACCGTGGTTGACCATGTGGGAGTGTCCAGCGCCTTAATCACCATGCCACCTGCTGGTCCCATGAGTAGCTCTTAATCAGGAATTTACATTAGAATTATTAGGTCGAGAGTGAGGACAGAAGTCTGACTTTCTTTCCTATCCCACAATTCTTTCGAAAGGGCCTGGGGGTGTTATGCCTACAAACACTGACAGACCACTTTGGTCCATTGATAGTGGGAAGTTTCCCACATCCTTGTCCCTGGTTTAGTGTTTTATGATGTTTAGTAAAAGCTTTCTTACTTCTATTGAAGTGAAGCACAGGCTTTTCTTCACTGGTTTTCTCTTGGGATTAAAGACCTGTGGAATTTTTTACCCAATTACTAACCTAAGAATTTCAAACTTATCTATAACCTACAAGCCTCCACTTCCAGATGTCCCACCATTTTGGCTAAGCTAATGTAAAAGTCTCCTTATGGGAGGAAACAGGTACTGTAGTGGTTAAGACACTGGACTTCTTCATGGCCCACCGTGGTTCAAGTCCTGCACCTAGCAGCCTGAAACTCACACAGGGCTCATGTGCATGAGGGCTCAAAAGCCCTAGGGAAAATGGAGGGGAAGGGATTGCGAGGTGGCCATCCCCCATGGGGTGATTTCTCACTTTCTTTCGCTGTCTCTCTGGCCAAATGCACATGCGCTATAGCAAAAAATCCCCAAAAAAATAAATAAATAATAAAAATTAAAAAAGACTTCTTATGCTGATTGATGACTCTCCTGCTCTACAAGCTAAATAAAAGGAACCACTGTATCTCAGTACTCTGAGAAACACTTTTGTCATTCTCTGGGTCAGGTCACTCAATCTTGTGCTTAGAATAACCCACATTACTACTTCTGCAGAGCTTGATTATGTCCATCAACAACAAAATCAAGGTCTGTGTCTCCCCATCACAGCAAAGAATTGAAGGACAAGGAGACAAGCGGAGCACAAGGTTTACTGAAATAGAGATCACCCCACAGACAGAATGGGCCAGTGCTCAGGGAGGCAAGCAGCCCCATCTCCTTCCCAGAGTTCCCTTTATCCTGTCTTAGACTTTGTCCATCTAAAAGAGGTCTTCAGACCTCTTACAATTTGTTAATTCTTGTTTCTTGCGGGTCTCAGGTAGCAGGGAGTTGTTTCTGAGTCACAGTACAAATGGTCATATAGTCCCTCCTTAAAGTTTCTTTGTACTTCAGGTAGGTCCCTGATCTTTATCTGCCTGACTTAATGTATCATCCCTAACACATCCTAACAAAATCATGTGCAGAATCTATAGATAGATGATAGATAGATAGATAGATAGATAGATAGATAGAGATGGGATTAAGAGGGTGAAAATATAATCCAACTATGATGGTGAAAGGTGTGACTTTGGGGCAAAGATTAGGATTAAAGTAAGTAGGGTGGGGCTCCCCTGATTGACTCCTGGTGAGTTTATAAGGAGTCAGAAGACCAATTCAGAGACACAAGAGCACAGATGCATATAGTCCCACCCTCTATGTTATAATACAGCCAGAAATCTCTTACTACATGTGGTCCTTTGAAATTGAACCTCCAAACCATGAACTCTACTTTTATGGGCCAGCCAGGCAGCATGGTGGTTAAAGCAACTGGATCTCACATGGCTGATGGCACAGTTTGAGTCCTGAACCCAGCAGCTTGAGAAATCATGCTGGGCATATAGGTGTGCATGCCCAACATCTCCAGAGAGAGGGTGGGAGAGGAGATTGAAACGTGGCCATCCCCCCTGGGGGGGGGGGGGTTTCTCATTCTTTCTCACTTCTCTCTCTGTGGGGAGCACACAAGTCCTATAGCAAAACTTAAAAAAAAAAGTGACGAAGACCTGGAAGATGAAATTTCAAAGCAAAATGTACAAATAGCAGCATGGCTGCTTACAATCAAATGAAAAAGCAAAAGAGTGACTTAAAGATAGAACTTATAATGAAAAGAAAAGCAGAGCATAAATATTTGGAAAATTCAATCTGGCCATGTGGTAAAGAATGTCACAGTCCCTTCTCCATTCTCCTCCTGGGATCTTAGGCATGCGTGCACTTGTACACTGTGTGTGTACTTGTACACGGTGTGATTTTCAAGCCACTGGGTCTGGGACTTGAACAGCGGTTGGCCATGTGGGAGTCCAGTCATGTAACAACTATGTCATCTGCTTGCCCCTCCTCTTTATAACTTACAGAATTGTTTAGTTTTCACTTTTCATCTGAGACATTATTCAAATTAGGAAATACACAGTTGTAAGATTCTTTAAGATTAAATAAATCTGTGAGCTCATTTTTAAGTGAACAAACTAGGACTAGAAATAAGTGCATTTTGGCATTTGGAGGTTGAGTGAAGAGCGCCGCCGACCTGGTAGCTGTTGCCGCAGCCGCCACAGGATACTAAGCCAGGATCTACTACCATACCTGTTGACTAACTATGGAAGACTATACAAAAATAGAGAAAATTGGAGAGGGTACCTATGGAGTTGTGTATAAGGGTATACATAAAACTACAGGTCAAGTGATAGCTATGAAGAAAATAAGACTAGAAAGTGAAGAGGAAGGGGTTCCTAGTACTGCAATTCGGGAAATCTCTCTATTAAAAGAGCTTCGTCATCCAAATATAGTCAGTCTTCAAGATGTGCTTATGCAGGATTCCAGTTTGTATCTCATCTTTGAATTTCTTTCTATGGATCTCAAGAAATACTTGGATTCTATCCCTCCTGGTCAGTTCATGGACTCTTCACTTGTTAAGAGTTATTTGTACCACATCCTACAAGGGATTGTGTTTTGTCACTCTAGAAGAGTTCTTCATAGAGACTTAAAACCTCAAAACCTATTAATCGATGACAAAGGAACAATTAAACTGGCTGATTTTGGCCTTGCCAGAGCTTTTGGAATACCAATTAGAGTATACACCCATGAGGTAGTGACACTCTGGTACAGATCTCCAGAAGTATTACTGGGGTCAGCCCGTTACTTGACTCCGGTTGACATTTGAAGTATAGGGACCATATTTGCAGAATTAGCCACAGAGAAACCACTTTTCCATGGGGATTCAGAAATTGACCAACTCTTCAGAATTTTCAGAGCTTTGGGCACCCCCAATAATGAAGTGTGGCCAGAAGTGGAATCTCTACAGGACTATAAGAATACATTTCCTAAGTGGAAGCCAGGAAGTCTAGCATCCCACGTAAAAAACTTGGATGAAAATGGTTTGGATCTGCTCTCAAAAATGTTAGTCTATGATCCTGCCAAATGGATTTCTGGCAAAATGGCCCTCAATCATCCTTATTTTAATGATTTGGACAATCAGATTAAGAAGATGTAGCTTTCTGACAAGTTTCCACACGTATCATGAACAGAGAGAGCTGTACTTTTACTGTTAACTCTATTTCTGTCATGTATATTATTTTTTTCTTTGTTGTAAAACTTATGCTGTACTTCATCCTCTTAACTTCAAAAGTATAACTTTAAAATGTAAATATTGTTCTACATGAATTTAAATATAATTCTGTATGTTTGTAGATCTCACTGTAACATTTTGTTACTATAATAAAACTATAAATCTACAAAAAAAAGAAATAAGTGCATTTTTTTCTCTTTCATTTTCATGTTCCTGATTCTAACTCAACTCAACTAAAAAAAAAAAAAAAAAAAAAAAAAAAAAAAAAAAAGGTGGTTAAAGCAAAACCACAAATACTAAGAAGTTAAGTCTTGAAGCATTGGCTAGGCCTCTAAAGTCCGTATACTTCCCCCTTCCATGATTTCTACACTCTATCTTATCTAAGTCACTGATTTAACTAATTTTCGATTTCTAATTCTGGTTTCATTGTTTTTCTACTTAACTTTTTTTTTAAATTTTATTTAACTTTATTTATTTATTTTAATTTGATCAGAGAGGGACAAAGTGAGAGAGAGAGAGAGCGAAAGTGAGAAAGCAAGCTGCCAAGTCTGGGACTCTAACAGCAGTCGTTCATGTGGGAGTCCAATGCCCTTAACCACTGTGTCACCTGACAGCCTCCCCCCCTTTTCTTAATTTAACTTTATTTATTTATTTTAATTTCTAGTTAACTTCTTAAGTGCTGGTCCAGACAGAAGCCTTTGCCTATTAAGCCATATTTGAGCCTTACCTGTGGTCAATAACAAGATCAGGAAGTAACCTGGTAAGAGGTTGAGGTTCCACTTTTCTTTACAGCTTTTGTGAGATTATCTCAGTAGCAAATTGAAAGGAAGGGGAAAAAGCTGTTACGTATTTACACACACACACACACACACACACACACATACTCATATGTGTATACAGTTGTCCCTCAATACAGGGGATTGGTTTCAAGACCCTCAGACCAAAATCCTCAGATGTTCAAGTCCATTACACAGAATGGGGTAGTACAGTCAGCCCTCCATCTCTGTGGGTTCCAAATCTGCAGATTAAGCCAGCCACGCATCTAATCTAATCGATTTGGTGAGCTGAATCCATGAATGTGAAATCTATAAGTTCAGAAGGCCGACTGTATTAATAAGATAATTTCCAAAGTTTAATCTTCAAAAACGGAAATTAAATTATTTGATTATATAGCTTTATAAAAATTTTTAAATTTGACTTTATTTATTTTATTTATTTTTATTCATTTATTTTAATTTGACCAGGGAGGTACAGAGTGAGAAACAGAGAAAGAAAGGCAAAGTGAGAAAGCAAGCTGCCAAGTCTGGGACTCAAACCACAGCTGGCCATGTGGGAGTCCAGTAACCTTAACCACCTGCCAGCCCTTAATTATAGCTTTTATAATAACAAAAAGAAGTCAACAATTTGAGAGTATATTCAAATAAGGCTATAAACCTAGGCCAAGTGAAAAACTAGAAAAAATAAGCAATCCGGTTATTGTAATAGAGCTGTACCACAGTTGCTCACATAAAATAGTTCCCATTCAACAGAAGTACAACCCAACTTGCAAGAGAGTTGGTTTACGTTTCTTGTTTCTTTTTTAGGTTTTTGTAATAGGGTGTGTGCACTCATTGAAGAGAGACAGAGAGGGAGAAAGTGAGAAATCCCCTCCCAGGGGAATGGCCATGCCACAATCCCTTCTTCATTCTCCTCCTGTGGTTTTAGGCATGCACACACATGCCCAGTGTGATTTTCAAGCCAGTAGGTCCGAGACTAGGACCATGGTTAGTCATGCAGGAGTCCAGTGCCTTAACCACTATGCCATCTGCTGACTCCCTGGGCAATCATGCTTTACTCATTTAAAACCTGTTTATGGGATGCCTATCATGTCAGGGAAAGCACTATTCTAAGTGCTGGGGATATAAAGATTTACAAAACAAGTCCTTTGCCTCTCTAAGTTCATATACTGCACTGTATCAGTGCTCTCAAATAGTTCTATTTTCTATATGAGTTTTGTATAGATAACTTATTTCATACAAAGTACTGGTTTTAAGGTTCATTTTAGAGGATTTATAATCAGGTGTTGTTTATCATTTCCATATATGCTTAATGGCTTATTTCAGATTTTTTTTTCAATAAAATTAATATATATATTTTGTAAAAATTCGTGAACTTTCCTCTACAGGAAAAAAAAAAAAAGTGTATTCTTACCACTCAGAGGTACTCATCACTGCTGGCACACTTTTTAAAAGAATTGTTTTATTTAATTTTATTCATCATCATCATCATTATTATTATTTTTAATTTGACCAGAGTGAGACAAAGTGGGAAAGTAAGAAAGCAAGCCACCCAGGCCTGGGACTCAAACTGAGGTCAACCATGTGGAGTCCAGTGCCTTAATCACCATACCACCTGCTGGCCCCCAATTTTTTTTTTAATTTGCCAGAGGGCATGTGTGCTCACTGGAGAGAGACAGAGAGGGACAGTGAGAAGGAAAACAAGAAAGCCCTCTCCATGGGGGATGGCTACATCACAAACCCTTCTCTAGTTCTTCCTCCTGACAGTACTTTGGGCACACACACATGCACCTGGAGTGTTTTTCAAACCACAAGGTCCAGGACTTGAATCATGCAGTAGGCCATGTGGGATCCAACTGACGCAACCACCATGCCACTGGCTGACCTGGCACTTTCTTTTAGCATTTTTTCTGTGCATTTGATTTCAAGTATTAGAAAACCCAAGTTAAACATGTTTAAACGATGGAGAAAGTTGATTGGTTCACATAAATGAAAAATCCACAGCCAGAGTGGTGAGGCTGCTTCATGTGAGGCTTGATTCTACAACACAATATGTCATCAAGTTCTCCACTTCTTTCTCTCTGCTGTGCCTGCACCATTCTAAGACAGGCTTCTCTTGTAATCCCAAAATGGCTCCCAGTATCTTCCTCCCGTTCAATAAGAGAACAATGGCATTCTTTGTGAAAATTCCAAGTCATTCTATTGAACTACCTTAGGGTCTATGCCCATCCTGATTCAAATATTAAGTCCAAAGGGACGAAATGTACTGACTAGAGAGCCTAGGTTAGCTATCACTCCCAAAGGTGAAGTGAAATCAATTTCTCTAAAAGCATACATATACCTAGAGAGAAAATGGTGAAGCTGAGAAGAACGAAGGCAGTTTTAAGAAAACTAAATGGTGTTTTGTTTTTAAAATTTGCTATAGGGCATGTGCACTCACTGGAGAGAGGCAGATAGAGTAAGAATAAAAGTTAGAAAGCACTACCTATGGGGGTTGGCCATGCCACAATCCCTACACTCCTTCATTCTCGTCTTGGGATTTGGGGCACACACACACATACCCAGCCTGGTTTTTTTTTTTTTTTTTCTTTTCTTTTTTTGGAGAGGTTTTCGCTATAGGGCACGTGCGCTCGCCAGACAGAGAGAGACAGAGAGACAGAAAGCAGGAAATCACCCCCCAGGGGGGGTGGCCACGCCGCAATCCCTTCTCCTCCATTCTCCTCTCGGGATCTTGGGCACGCACGCACACGCGCCCGGCGTGAGTTTAAGCTACCGGGTCCGGGACTCGAACCGCGGTCAACTACGTGGGAGTCCAGCGACATAGCCATTACACTAACTGCTGGTCCCTACCCAGCCTGTTTTTCAAGCTGCTGATTTTGGGACTTGACTGTACAATTGGCCATGTAGGATCCAACTGCCTTAACCACCATGCCTCTAGCTGTCCCAGTAAATTAAAGGCTTTTAAAACATTTTGGCATCATATTAGACATTTTCAATCAAAAAATTGTAAGTCACATAAGTCACCCTTTTATCTTTCTCTTTTTTTTAGAATTACTTATTCAATTTTATTCATTATCATTATTATTTTTTAATTTGCTATAGGGTATGTGTGCTCACCAGAGAGAGACAGAGAAAGAGAGGCAAAGTGAGAAAGCAAGGTGCCAAGTCTGGGACTCGAACCATGGGCAGTCATGTGGAGTCCAGCACCTAACCCACCACTCTACCTGCTGGTCCTTTCTCTTTGGTCAACTTTGATTAGATTCTATGAATAACCCAGAGTTTCCACCTTTCCATTTTCTTTCTTTCTTTCTCCCTCCCTCTTTCTTTCTTTCTTTCTTCCTTTCTTTCTTTCTTTCTTTCTTTCTTTCTTTCTTTCTTTCTTTCTTTCTTTCTTTCTTTCTTTCTTTCTCTTTCTTTCTTCTTCTTTCTTTCTCTCTCTCTCTCTCTTCTTTCTTTCTTTCTTTTTTCTCTTTCTTTCTTTCTTTCTCTCTCTCTCTCTCTCTCTCTCTCTTTCTTTCTTTCTTTTTTCTTTCTTTTTAATTTGCCAGAGGGCACATGCAATCAATGAAAAGAAACAAAGAAAGGGGGAAAGCTGGGGCCAGCAGGTAGCATGGTGCGTAAAGCACTGGATTCCCATGTGGCCAATGAGATTTGAGTCCCAGACCTGGTGGCTTGCTTTCTCACTTCCCCTCTCTCTCTCACTCTGTCTGTCTCTAGTGAGTGCATGTGCCCTATTGCAAATTAAATAATAATGATAAATACAATTAAATAAGTAATTCTTTAAAATAAAAGGGGGAAGCAAGAAAGCACCCCTCCATGGGGCACGATCATGCTGCAATCCCTTCTTCTCCACTTCTCCCTCCTTTTGGATTTAGAACACACATACACATGCACCTGGCATGTTTCTCAAGCTGCCAGGTCTCAGGACTGTCAGCTATATGGGATCCAGTTGTCTTAACTACCAGCCAATAGGCTGGTCCAAGTTTTCACTTTTTAAAGGAATATCATCCTCAAAATTCCATAAAAGAATACTCAAAGGGCATTAAAAAGGATTATATAGATCTATATCCATGAATAAAATACACTAGTGATAGGGCCAGCCAGTGGTGGTGGTGAAGGTGATTGGATCCCACGTGGCAAGTTCCAGACCAGGTAGCCTGAAAAATACACCAGGCACATGTGCATGTGCATTGTGTGCTCAAAATTCTGAAAGAAAAATGGAGAAGAGACAGTGGCATGGCCAGCCCCCTGGAAAGTGATTTCTCACTCCCTCCATTGCCTCCCATCTCTCTCCAATGAGCACACATGCCCTATGGAAAACTAATACAACAACAATAATGTTAATGACATGTCATTAAGTAAAAAAGATGACTAAAATCATGTGCATAAAAATGTATGTTGTCTAATCCTATTTTTCTTAATCTATGCATACATTAAAAAGATACACATATGGTAAAATATGAAGAGAAGTTATTCACAGGTATAATTTTCACTTTCTCCTTTCCTTTCTGTTTTCTGTATTAAATACTATTTTATATATATATTTTTTACTTTCATAATCATAAAAATAGAATGACTCCATTTTGAAAAGTAAAATTCACTAGGCATCTTCATGTATACCACATTGCCTCAACATATATCCTTAAGGAATCCCTGTTATTGTACCAAGTCACTGCCCTCCTGTCAATCCTCATCAGCTGGAGATAAGACAAATGGAGGTAAGAGTATGACTGAAAGCTACAAGTTACCATTTATTTGGAAGTGGAAGTTAAACATTAATTTATAATTTTTTGTCTGTGTAAATTCTAGCCTTTACTCCTTTTTTATCTGTTAATAGTGTATTAATAGATATAATAATGCACCTCACAAGATGATAGTAGACATGATACTAGAGTTAGATAGTTTTTAATGGCATTTGTCAGTAATTGCCTACCTAAGGATGACTTTTTCTTTTTTTTTTTTATATTGCCAGAGGACAATTGCACTCACCAGAGGGAGAGAAAAAAAAATCTCCCAATGGGGCATGGTCACACTACAATCCTTTCTCCATTTTTCTATCCTAGTAGGATTTTGAACACACATCCACATGAGCTCAGTATGTTTGTTAAGCCAGGACAGGGTTGGAATCATGGTCAGCCACATAGGATCTGACTCCCTTAAGTACTGTGCTATAAGGCCAACCCTAGTGGTGACTTTTTCAAGTCTTTTCTCTCTCCATACATTTTTTTTAAGGTTTTTGCCATAGGGCATGTGCACTTGCCAGAGAAAGATAGAGGAAAAGTGGGAAATCACCCCCTAGCAGAGATGGCCATGCTATAATCTCTTCTCCTCCATTTTCCTCTTGGGATTTAGGGCACACATGCACACACATACACTCATACACACATGCATACACACACCTGGAGTGCTTTTCAAGCCATTGAGCCCAGGATTTGATTCACAGTCAGCCATGTGGGAGCCCAGGATCTTAACCATGGCCACCTGCTATCCCTTCTCTCCATATATTTTGTTCCCAGAGTTTCTCTCCACATGTTGCTCTTTTTTTTTTTTTTTTTTTTTTTGGAGAGGTTTTCGCTACAGGGCGCGTGCACTCGCCAGACAGACAGAGAGAGACAGAGAGATAGAAAGCGAGAAATCACCCCCCAGGGGGGATGGTCACGCCGCAATCCCTTCTCCGTTCTCCTCTCGGGATCTTGGGCACGCACGCACACGCGCCCGGCGTGAGTTTTAAGCCACCGGGTCTGGGGCGCGAACCGCGGTCGACTACATGGGAGTCCAGCGACATAGCCATTACGCCAACTGCTGGTTCCCCACATGTTGCTCTTTTTGAAAAACTCATCTACTCTATGCAGAAGTCTCTTCAAACCACATCTTTACCTCTGCTCTATCACTCTATTGAGCTTCTGTTTTCTCTCTAGGGGTCTACCAGAAATCTCTTCATACATGTGCTGATGCTGCCTTCATGAACAGTTAGTTCACAAGACAGTGAGGTCTTTTATTCTTATTCCCACTGACTAGTTGATGACCAATTGTTTAATCTCCAGGGCATCAGAAGGAGAGAACGATAATTTCTTCAAAAGAAGATACTGAACTAGATTAATTTCTTGAGGTTTTAGATCTTAGGTCTAGAAACAAATTCATTAACTTCTTGTAACTGCTTCCACCACTGAAATATCTCTTCCTTGCATTCTCTGATACCAGAAAGATAGAAAACTTGGCCCTGTTGCTTAGTGGTTTAGAAAGCTAGATTTCACAGGGCCAACTATGCAATTCGAAGCCTGGCCCTGGTGGCTTGAAATATACACTGCGTCCATGAGTGTACGTGGACACAGTTCACATACAAATCCCAACAGGATGGAGAAATGGAGAAAAGGGGCTTGAAGCATAACCATACCCCCAATTAAGGGTTGCTTTCTCCTTCTCCTTCTCCTTCTCTGTTTTTCTGTCTTCATCTGGCAAGTGCACATGCCCTCCAGCAAAAGAAAAAGGAAAGAAAGAATATGAGAAGCTCTGTAGCTCAATTCCTTTTCTTTATTGCAATAGATGAGGAAAGACATAGGTTCATTAAATCCCTTCTCTTCTTTAGCCCTATCAGTAATTGAGTCCTATGGTTCCCTTTTTGCAATGTCTCTCATGCCTATTCCATTCTTTTCACTGTCATCACCAAAGTAGGTTTTCATTTCCTTGTCTTGGTTCTTCTCATAGTTATCACACTGTTTTTGTCCCAGTCTCTCTTTCAACTATTTCTGGGAAAGCTTCCTGATTACATATCCAAAAATAGAGTGATCATTATGACATGTTTCAGTGGGAAAAATGAAGTATAATGGTTTTACTAGGATCAAAAAATAAGGTTCAAACTCCAAGACTAACCTAAGGAATCTTACCCTGACTTACCTTTTCAGGCCTATCTTCCAGTATTCCCCTAGTAGTCAAAGCTCAGCATTTATTTAATTGAACTAATTTTCATACTTTCTAAACAGAAACCTTTTAGTCTTAACATAAGTGAGATAACAGAAAGTTTTGTTTGTTTGTTTGTTTTTAAAGTAGCCAGGTGCAAGTGTAATGGTAATGAGCAAGTAATAAGGGCTTTTTAGTACAGGGAAATAATCTTGGACATCCTTAACCTGTTTCTGCTTGCTTAAAAGACTAATTTTAGAAGTAATAACAAGAGAAGAAAATTGGACAAACAGAAGGGTAGGCTGAAGTTATGGAATTTCTACTAGTATTAAATTTTAACAAACTGATATATAAGTTTTATTCCTAAAAACAACAGAGGCACATTAAATTCCCTGATTTAGAGCTACTTGTAGTCTAATTAATGTATCACTAGATCCAGTCACTAGGAAACATTGCAGAAAACATCTCTGTGACCAACAGACTGCAAGATGTTTTGTCTAACATGTTTTTCAAGAACTTAACATCAGCCCTTAGCCAGCCTAAGTCAATTACAGTCAACTGAGACCATCAACTTTTCTACCCAGCCTGCACAATGGACTGATGGCCAACACTTGGACACAGATCATGCATTTCTTTGAAGACACATTGTATGATTTGCACACTAACAATTACTTCACCTTTTCCTATCACCAGTCACATTTGGCCACATCCTCAGTTGCCTCTGTTCCAATCCTTTAAAATTCCTAACCCCTGGAACCAGCAGATGGCATATTGGTTATATTACTATTTTCCCACATGGTAGACAGCAGTTCCAAGTTCCAGAGCTGGAGGCTCGATACTCACACCCTATGCATGTGCATGCATGCCCAAAATCCTGAGAGGAGAATGGAGGAGAAGAGATTATGGTGTGGCCATCCCTCCTGGGAGTGATTTTGTGCTTTCTATCTGTCTTTCTGTGTACCCTATAGCAAAAATCTATCTCTAAAAAAAAAAAAAAAAAAAAAAAAATTACTAACCCCCTTCAATCAGAAAGTTGAATTTGAGTTTTAAATCAACTCCTCACTGAGCTACTCATTTAATTAAAGCTTTTCCTGCTTTGTAAACTCATCTCCATGATCAGTAAACTGTATAATGTGCAAATTAACATGGATTCTGCAACAGGAGAAACAAATCCAGCAGTTAAAAATGAAAATGGTAGAAAACAAAGAAAGAAGTGAAAAGACCAGGGGCAGAATGCATTCCTTTTTGATAGTTTCCATTTCTGTTCATTTTATCCTGCTGAGTTTCAGATCCTTCAACCTGCCCTTAGCTTTCTGTGATTTTTTCTTAGTAAGCCATATAGTTTTGTATCTTTGCAATAAAACTGCAAGATAGGAAAACACTGAAGTTTCCAGAAAGAAAAGTCAAGGATGCAAAGCAAAAAATAATAATAATAATAATCATAAAAGACAAACACTTCTAGAGATAATCAGTGACATCAGCTCACCAATATTTGAAATTTGAAATATTTTTTTATTCCAAAAGGCTAATTTACTACAAGGTTTCTTCAAATTCTGAAGCAGAGCTCTGTTTTGGGGTACTTTCCTTTCAAGAAGCTCTGGAAGCTTTCCATCAATACAACCAGTTTCCTCTCAGTATCTTGAAGATATATGCATGCAGTCATTTCTCCCACACAGACAGGAATCTTATTCTAAATTTAACACAGAGCTGAAGTTTTACAGACATTTTAATCTTTTTTGACTTATAAATGTCAAGGTGATACTGAACTCAAACTAAGTTCAGCTGCCCAAACCGAATTGTGGATGCTGGGATGTGGTAAAAGTGCGTGCAGTTTTACTGCCAAACACAGAGGAAAGAGCAGGAAGCTAATGCTGAAAAAAGCCCAGTCTCCCAGAAGAGTTCCCAAGCATTCTCTCTAAGCCAGAGAGACAGATAGAAGAGTTCCCAAGCATTCTTTTTAAGGGGCAAAATTAGAGTAAGTGTCTCTGGCACACTATCACCTGGCTGATCCGTTAAAGGGGGCACAATCATCTTCTGGGCTTTTTTGATTGAAAGGGCCTTCTGGGTGGGGCAACCATCAGGTTTCCAGCACCATTCGGACTGGGGTCTATATGCTCACAACCAGCAATTTTTCCATCCTGTGAAACATCTTAGAATTTATTAAAACCTTGTCTTTTCCTCCAAGTGAGAGTTTCTTATAATCTATGGCCCTGACTTATGATTGATATTTATTTATATTGTTTATTTTACCATCATGTCAACTATTTCCAAATTCCTACAGCAGCTGAGAAACTGAGCCCTTATCAAGAAAGCAGAGATAGATAACAGGTTCTTCAGGAAGAACCCACTGCGGACCATTAAAATAACACAGACAACTTTACATCAAGAGTTTCGGAAGCATTGCAGGAGAAAAGGGGGTAAATTGTAAATCCATCACCATCGAAAGTTTTGCGACCAGTCTTATTTATACCTCACCTTCCGAGCAGTTCAGGAAGAATATCTTACTTTTAGTTCAGCCCTCATTCGTTTTTGTTTGGGTAATTTCCGTATTTTCCTCAACAGGAGGGGAAACTGAGGGCCCACCAACTTATGGAAGTCCCCGTTGTTTTAAAGGTCTCAGGATTTTGACCCAGGTCTGATTCTAAGTCACTGCTTCTAAACTCTATACTATAAAATGGACTAGGCTAAAAAAGGGAGGAACTGGCTAGTGACAGACGCTAAGGATAAGCAGAGAGACGCGATGATTCGATCTCCGACTTTACGGAGAAATAAACTGGACGGAATTCTCGGGGGCGACCGCCATTTAGTGGGAACCCGCAACCGGAAGTCCCGCCTCCGGAGCCTCTCGGCGGAGGGCGGGGTCGAAAGGCGGGATCAGGGGAACAGCAACCCAAGGCTCAAGGCCGTGGGCGGGGCCGGAGGGCGGGGCTGCGGTCGCGCGGCTCAGGTCTCCAG
This sequence comes from Tupaia tana, assembly GCA_026018925.1. NCBI lineage: Eukaryota > Metazoa > Chordata > Mammalia > Scandentia > Tupaiidae > Tupaia > Tupaia tana. Next base: position 70,003,749 of record JAKSZU010000001.1, read on the forward strand.
CTTGGGGAGGGGCCTGAGAGCCGAAAGGGCGAGGTGGGGATGTGCGGCTTGTCTCCGGGCTGGAGGCGGGGCCTGAGGTCGGGGCGGAGGCCGTGTGGCTGGAGGCTCGGGGTTGGGGCGGAGCCTGCAGGCTGGGCGGGGCCTGCAGGCGGGGCGGGGCGGGGCCGTGCAGCAGCTCGGGGAGGAGCTGACAGCGCCGCAGCGGCTAGCCCCACCTCTCTTTCTGGGAACGTGCTTGAGCTGCTGCTGCCGCTGCCGACACCCGACAGCGCTGGGGACCCGAGCCGGGAGGCGGGACATGACGGTGATTTCCTCCCTGCTCGGCCCTCCGCCAGCATCACTTCTCTTCTCCTTGCGGCCGCAGAGCCGCAGACGTAGCAGGTGAGGTGGGCCCCAGGGGCGAGGATCTGCCTGGTCCGCCTCGGCCTTGCGGGCGGCAGGTGCCCCCGCCCCTGCCCTCAGGTCTGAAAAGGTTGGCAGCGCCCGGCCCTGCGCGGTGGCTGCCTGAACCTGCTTCTGTCTCCTTTGGGGACGTGCGAGACCATTCAGGAAAGGTTCCGCAGAGGAAGGGGCCGCTAGTTCACTCCGGTGACAGAACTGTCATCCCGTTTGAGGAGCGCCTCATTGCACGTGCGTCCACCTCGTCATTCTCGGATTCTTCCCTTCTCCCGAGGGCGGCCTCAGTATATCTGCATCTCCAGCAGCTTCTGCCCAGGTACCTAGAACGTTGCGCCAAATTTTCTCGTTTACCTCTTTTTGGAGCATGTTAGTTAGTTACCATGATGATTTGATTCCCATGCCCTGAGAAGCTGAGCTACTCCCCTTTTCTTGCCCCAGGCACAGACCCCAGGCTGCCTTTCCAGGCGTTAGGTGTCAGCTGTTCTGCGAGCAGCCTCTTTGGTCAGAGACTCTGCATCCCTTATCTTAACAGGGCCAAAGTCTGTCCCTGCAGACAAGGGAACGGAAGCAGTGCTCTGTGCTCCCATTCCTGGGTCTCTCGGAAGGACATTTGGTTCCCTGCAAGTAGGTGGGAGTGGGTGAGTGGTGTGACTGGATGCTGCAGAGCGCTTTAATAGTACCACACTGTGCTATGCTTTTCCCATGGGGTAAAGGATACTGGGTGTTTGAGAAATAATCTGAGTTTAAAGCTTTCTCTTTACAGTTAGCCACTATCTTGATAGATTTTCACTTAGTAATAGCAGTTATTTATAACTTCAGTGGTTCCTTGATATTATCTAAGCCAAATTCCAAGTGGTCAGAATCAGTCCGTCTATAGTGTTTCTTCAATCTCTGACCCAGTGAGTTGTCTTTCACTGGGGCAGACCAACTTGTTTTTTCTGTAAACCGTGCTTTTTATAGATGAAAATACTGGATGTGATTTTTAAGAGGAAAAACTTCCTTTGCTGTGCTTCCTGTTTATTTTTAAGTAATGCTCTAGATAGCCTATGAGGGAACTTTAAAATATTCACAGAAAGTGGAATTTCAGTATGAGTTTATTTTGATGCAAAAAAATTGAAAGCCTTGCATAGTTTTTTCATAAGCATTCTTCATGGACTCATACTTTCCTCCTGTTTAAGAAAAGTTAAAATGAGATAAAACTTTGTGAATCCTCTTGATTATTTTAACTTTCCCTCTGCTAACAGGTATCGCTTTTATAATATTGAAAAACAGTAAAAGAACCCTCAAGGAAAAGGAAAGATAACTTTTCAGAGTTTTAGTTTTCAACTAACTGAAAGTTACACCTGGACATTTCTATAACTGTTTGGGCATTACCAGAGGAAAATGAAGAGCTCTCCTGTTGTTAATGATCATTTAAGATCAAACTAAATTAGGTTCGGCTCCTATTATTTGTTTGATATAAAACCAAAACTGAACACTTTACAACACATGCCTTCCTTCTATTTCAGTTGAAAGGTCTTTTGTTTTTGTTTTTGTTTTTGTTTTTTGCTATAGAGTGTATATGTTTGCCAGAGAGACAGAGAGATAGAAAGTGAGAAATCACCTCCCAGGGGGATGGCCATGCCGCAGTCTCTTCTCTTCCATTCTCTTATTGGGATTTTTGGGCACACACCCACGTACACCCGGACCTGGACATGCCCCCAGTGTCCTACACATGCGCCCAGTGTAAGTTTCAAGCCGCCAGGTTCAGGACTCAAAACATAGTCAACCATGAGGGGGTCCAGTAACATAACCATTTATGCCATCTGCTGGTCCCAGTTGTAGGATCTTTAATACCAAGCCTGTTTGAAGAGCAAGCATAGAACTGTGAATTTTACTTTGTTACCATTCTCACCATTATTAGGAGTACAACACTTAATAGCAATTGCTACCATTCTTTTTTTTTTTTTTTTTGGAAAGGTTTTTAGCAAGAAATCACGGCCCCCCACCCACCCCCCAAGGGGGGATGGCCTTGCCGCAATCCCTTCTCCTCCATTCTCCTCTCGGGATCTTGGGCACACATGCACACACACCCAACATGAGTTTAAGCCACTGGGTCTGGGCTGGAACTGTGGTTGACTACCTGGGAGTCCAGCGACATAGCCGTTACGCCAACTGCTGGTCCTGCAATTGCTACCATTCTTAAAAGCCTACTTTGTAATAAGCTATGTTTAAAATATCCTATCCACACAATATCTCTCAAAGGAAGTTTCTGATCTCATTTTACAGTTGAAGACAATAAGATCCAGGAATATTGAATAACTTACCTAAGGAGGAGTTGATAAACAACAAGGCCCAGAATCTATTTGACTCTATTTACTGAACTAGTGCAGTTTAGTTAAAGCTGTTGCTTTAAAAAATTAGAGGTCAGCACCATAGCCTGGTGGTTAAGGGAGTTGGTTCCCACATGGCTAGTTTGAGTCCCACTTCTGGTGACTTGAAAAACACACTGAGCACATGTATTACATGCCCCAAATCCCCATGGAATGTACAAGAGATTGTGGTGTGACCACACTCCATTGGTGGGTGCTTTCTCTCCTCTTTCTCTCTCTCTCTCTCTGGCAAGTTCACATGCCCTCTAACCAAAAAAGAAAACATTGATTTGCAAATAAGGAGTAATAAATAAGGAGTTGTGAGCAGTCTGAGTTATTAATATACCAGGCAAATAAATAATAGGGACCTTTCAAAAGATATCAGAAGACTGGAATAGTTTATCACCTTCTTTAGTACTGCCATTCCAAGGCCACATTCCTTTAGGACTCCCCAAATGTTTATGTTTTTAGTTTTATTTGTTGCTTTAATGAAAGAGAAAGAAAAAGAAAACAGGTACCCTCAACAGGGTCTCACCACACCCTCAAACTCCCAGCCAGTCCAGATCACAGGCCTGTTGATGGGTATACCCAACATGTTCAGGTTGACCTGGGATTGGAACCCATGCTTCCCATATGGCTCCAGTTTCATGCAGCAGTGCTTTAAAGCCTGTACCACCAGAGCTGGGCCAGGGCTCCAAATGCTTAACACCTTTCTTTTATTGTTTACCAGCTACTTATTTCAAGTACCAGTATTTGTACCAACCTGTAGTTTTCCCAGGATATAATTTGAGGCTTATTTGGTAAACGTCAAGTATGTGAGTATTGTAGGTTTCATGTATAGTGACCACTCCTATCTAACCCTAGTTTTAAAAAAAAAACAAAAAACGCACCTTACTCTAATCCAGATTAAAGGTAAGGTTTTGGAATGGCTTGGTTTATACCAGGATAGTACAGAGAAAATTTTCTTACACTTTCCCATGAATCAACCGATGATTTCTGTCCTGTTATCTGAGTTTTTTTCATTTATTTAGGTACTTGAGAACTTAATCTGGGCATTGTAAATTCCTGAAAGCATGAACCTTTTTACTTTCTATTTTATATAAGATCATTTTAAATGGTAAACCTAGAATAATCACTTGGCAAATTGGCAATTGTTTTCACAGTAATTTCAAGTTACTAATAAAAGCTAATTAGTTTTTAGAGTTGTTCAGACCTGTCTTCATTGTGTCCCTGGCAGCAAGAGGAAAGTCTGATAATTACCATTAACATTAGCATAAAGAATTTGTTCCTTAGCATTTTCAGAACATCTTAGAACATTTTATAACCTGTTTTATGTTCACCATTTCATGAACATCTTTATCATATTTTAGGATATATTTTACATTCTTAGGCCTTTTGCTGTAGTGAAATACTTAGAACACTTTATCATTCAGTAAAAGAAATTCTAAATAATGTCTGAAAGAGTAGATTGGTCAATGAAAACCTACAAGATCTATTTAAGTGCAAGGTATCATTTTAGTCATTTATTGAAAACATTTTTTAGTGCCTCCTATGTGCCAGGTACTGTGCTAGATGTTGGAGACCCTCCAGAAAACAAAAACATGCATAGTCCCTGCTTCCGTGACATTAAAAATCTAGTGAAGAAGACAGACATAAATCAAACACCATTCTAATGCATAATATAATTACAAACTGGGAAAAGTGACCTAAAGGTAAGGACTGATTCTACCTGACAAATAAATGTGGCCTGGCTATACGGTCAGAGAAGTCTTACCTGATAAAGTGACTCCTAAACAATATAGTTGGGAGGATAAGTAGGTAATTACGTGGAGAGTGGCAGCCAGGTGGGTAGAGAAGTGAGCATTTTAAAGTGAACCACATGTGCTAAGTCCCTGAGGCACAAAGGGACTATGGTGCCAGTGTGCAACTGTTACAAACAAAACTAAAGGTAGATTGGTGGGATGTCATCATTTTTTCTTTCATTCTCCCTCTTATCATCTACCAAAAGGTATACTTAACTTTGGTTAAGTGATTACCCTTGCCAGTGTATTATAAGGACTTTACTTGAATAATCTCAACTTAGTAACTTCTACAAGGTAGTTACTGTTATTGCCATTTCACTGAAGAAAGCGAGGCAAAGAAAAGTGAAAAGATATTGGCCCAGCCACAGTGGCACAGGCTGTAGGGCACTGCTGATATCAGAGCCACATGGGAAGCCTGGGTTCAGACCCCCACATGCATACCTGTGATCTCAACCAGCTGGCAGGCTGCACGAAGGCTCCTGGCATGACGAGATCTGGTTCAGGGTCTCTCTCTCTCTCTGTCATTAAAGAAAAAAAAAAGTTAAAGTTACTGGTTCAAAGTTGGTAAGTGATACTCTATCCTATACTCTATTTCTATCCTCTACTCAGGTATGACCACAGGCCGGAAAGGACCCGTTTGTGATGTGATAGTGTGAAATTCTGAAATGTCCAGAGCATTTGGATGCAGGTGGACATTCAGCTGAGACTCTTGAGAACCCCCATGCTCTTAACTACTGATATAGCTTGATCGTAGATCACTGGGGAGAGCCACGGGGCATCACTGTAACTGTAATATTGGTGGTTCTCATGTCTAATAGTGAATATAGAACAGCAACATGAATATTTTGAGCCAAACTACCTTTGAAAGTACAGAAATTTTTTTTTCATTGTATTTTTCTCTTAGTGGCATTTGAAGAAAGAACATATACTTATTTGGACATTTAATAAGTAAATAGGTCTAAGTTTGACAATGTATTATTTCAACTGGGGTTCTTATTATCACATTGAATCTTTCTTCCTTTTTTTCCAGAAATCTGATTGGAGTTGGAGGGTGAAAAAAAAAATGGATTCTTTTTCTAACTTACCTGCAGAGAACTTAACCGTTACAGTCAATATAACCAAGACTTTGTCTACAACAGTCCCGCATGGATTTAATGCCACAAATGACCCACCTTCAATGTCAATAACAAGGCTTTTTCCAGCCTTACTAGAATGCTTTGGCATAGTCCTTTGTGGCTATATCGCAGGAAGGGCCAATGTGATTACATCAACACAGGCCAAAGGACTAGGAAATTTTGTCTCCAGATTTGCACTTCCAGCTTTATTATTCAAAAACATGGTTGTACTTAATTTTTCTAATGTGGATTGGTCTTTCCTATACAGTATATTAATTGCCAAAGCATCTGTGTTTTTCATTGTATGTGTATTAACCTTATTGGTTGCCAGTCCTGATAGTCGATTTAGCAAAGCTGGATTATTCCCTATTTTTGCTACACAAAGTAATGACTTTGCATTGGGATACCCTATAGGTAAGTTGTTTTTTATTTTTCAAGTTTTTAACAAATTCAGATGTTTTAGAAGGTAACAAAAATACAAATTTATAATTTAAGCATTTGTTCGTGACCAATTCTTACTCTTATAGTTAAGAAATCTCTTGTTTTTCCCTCAAATATGTCTTTAATGGTAATGAATTGTATTTTTTCTCAACGTCAGAGTTTGAGGATCTTTCAAACATTTATTTAAAGTAAATGGTCATATTCTAATAACTTGTGAATAGTCTAATAATATTCTTTTTTATTGTCAGTGATCATGTGTGAAAAAAAGTTTGATTTTCAGAAGGGACCAGGTTCTCATTTAAATTATGTATGAAAGATAGGCTTCTATCTGCATAAAAAATAATCATGGGCTAGCCAATGGCATGGTGGTTGAGGCAGTGGATCCCACATGACTGTTCCTTACCCAGAGCTTGAAAAAACACACCAGGTGTGTGCATGCGGATGCCCAAAATCCCAAAGGGAGAAATGAAGGAGAAGGGATTGCAGTATGACCACCACCTGTAATGGGGTGCTTTCTCACTTCTCTCTCTTTGTCTCTCTCTGGTGAGTACATGCACCCTCTAGCCAATTAAAAATAATATTATTAAATATTAAATTTTAATAATCATTAAATAATAATTTTAATAATCATTAATTACTTCCTTCATCTGTGAAATGGCAATAATAGTAATTACCTCGCCAATCTTGAGATTATTCAAGTAAAGCGCTTATAATCACACTGGCAAGGGTAATCACTTAACCAAAGTTAAATATAACTTTCAGTAGACTACAAGAGAGAGAACTAAAGAAATAATGATGGCATCCCACCAACCTACCTTTAGTTGCATTTATAACAGCCACACACTGGCACCATAGTCTTTTTGTGCCATAGGGACGGAACACATGGAGTTCACTCTAAAACGTTTACTTCTCTACCCACCCCACCTGCCATTTATTATTATTTAATATTATTAAATACTATATTATTATTAATAACATTATTGTTAGTTGTGGGAATTTGTGATTTCCCTCTCTTATTTTAATATCTAGAATATAATTTTACATTAAAATTGTTTTTGGAGGTATTTTTTAAATAATCATTTTATTTAATTTTATTTATTTATTCATTTAATTTTAATTTGACCAGAGAGTGACACATGGAGGGGTGGTGAGAAAGCAGGCTGCCACCTTCGGGACTTGAACCGTGGTTAGCCATGTGGGAGTGTCCAGCACCTTAACAAACTGCTGGTCCCTGTTTTTGGAGTTTTTAATTCAAAATTTCAATATATCTTGGTTAAAGTTAATTTCTTGTTTTAAAGGCAAGGCCTTTTTTCCTTTTTAACTTTTCCTTTTTTAACTTACCAGCTCTTTAAACAGCCTAATTTTATGTTTCTATGAGTGTGTGTTTTCCTGATGAAAAAGTACACAGATCAACTGGGACATTGGGTTACCTTGAAAGGAAACATATTCTATTTGCCAGAATACTCTGCTACCAAAAAATATATCTTGTAACTACTTTTTATATTTTTTAATTAAATTTATGTATACTTTGTTTTTATGGGAGGATTTGTTTTTGTTTTTGTTACTTAATTTATTTTTTTACATTTCCCACATTCACTTTACATATCAAAAATTTTTGCTCATACTCCATAGATCTTGACAGTTAATAAACAACTTTCAAAATTTCAAAAAAATTTTAAAGATAACTTACAAAATATTTGTTATAATTTTGTTTGTGACTCTATAATAACAGAGGTAGTATGGTTTTAAATATTTTTGAGAAAATATTTATATGTCAACTACTCAAACTGTTGAAAAGCAAGCACCCAGCACAGATTCATACATGAACCTTCCCAACTCAACTCTGCCTACCAAGTACTCTGTGGTTTACCATCTGTTAGCAAAGATCAATCTTTTTCTTCCTTCAAAGTCTTCCTCAAGGTAATTCTCTGGTTGTGGCTGCTCTTTTGCCATCTCTACCGATTACAATGCTGGGCTGGAAAAGTCCAGGTTATTTATTTATTTATTTATTTATTTATTTTTTTTTTTTGGAGAGGTTTTTTGCTATAGGGCGCGTGCGCTCGCCAGACAGACAGAGAGAGACAGAGAAACAGAAAGCGAGAAATCACCCCCCAGGGGGGATGGTCACGCCGCAATCCCTTCTCCTCCATTCTCCTCTCGGGATCCTGGGCACGCACGCACACGCGCCCGGCGTGAGTTGTAAGCCACCGGGTCCGAGAAGCGAACCGCGGTCGACTACGTGGGAGTCCAGCGACATAGCCATTACGCTAACTGCTGGTTCCCAAGTCCAGGTTATTTTATGTTGCAAATTCTTTCAGATAGATTCTCTAATCCTCTCTGCCAGGCAGAACTGTTTAGGGTGCCAGGCCATCTTTGCAAGAGCTTCTGTTGGCTTTCTTGAGCTCTACGAAGAAACTAACTTTCATAGTTTTCTTGTCATATCGTCAGATAGGACATTCCAGTCAAAGCCCTGGCAACAGGTATTATTGAACTTATGCAGATAACCCTTCTGCCATAATATAAGAATACTCACAAATATTTTCCAATTCCAAAGGGGTCAGGAAGGGAGAAAAGCTTATGTTTCAATTTAAACAAACAAACAAAACATTTTAACAATTGCTGAACTTATCAACAGCTCAAAAGAAAGCAAAATACTTAAATCTGGAAAACAAAGCATAGCAAAAAAATTAGTAATATTTTATTCAAAAGTCATAAAATTCTGTTTCACCAGTTCAGTCTCAGGTAATTAATCTTTTTTCTGTTGAATTTGCAGTGTTATTGTGGTCTGATCTTTCTGTTTAAATTCTGGAAGTTAACATTTAACGTTATTATTGATATTTCTAGACTTGTCCCTACCATTAGGTAGGTCATTTTCTTGGTTGCATTTTGTTCTCTTATTTCTCTCTGTGTGTCTTTAGTTTTCTTGGTACAGCACTCGTTTTAGAGCTTCTTGAAGAGCTGGTCTGTATTGGTAAATTCTTTCAGGTTCTGTTTATCTGAGAATGTTTTTATCTTTTCTTCCCATATGAAGGATAATCTTGCCAGGTATAGTATTCTTGGTTGAAATTGTTTTTCATTTAACACTTTGAATATATTTTCCCCTTCTTTCCTTGCTCACATTGTTTCTGATGAGAGGTCTGCTGTTAGCCTGATGGAAATTTATGTTTACTTTGATCACATATCATAATATGAAACCTAATATGAATACATTCATTCTTTCACTCATAGGGAACTGTTATGTGCCAGCTAATGAGAATATACCTATGAACAGGTTTCTTCCACATGTTGAATTTACATTTTAATGGGAAAATTAATAATATAGTTAAAATTAAAATCTTAGCAGGTGGTGACATAGACCATAAGAATAAAGTCGTACAAAGGGATTTGAGATAGGGTGTTCAGCAAAGTCCTCTCTGATAGATCTTCTGAGCAGAAACTTGAATGGAACTTATTAATGCACAATTAAAATCTACCATAAACTTTCACTATCTTTTCATTAACTTTCTTATTCAGCAGTTTTATCCTCTCTCCCACCGCCAACTTATTTTACCCCGGCACCAAAAAGACTCTACTGAACTATACTTTTCACCTTCCTCCCCTTTTGACCTTCCTCTGTTTACCAGACACAGAGAAATACCTAAGAAATTAAATAACTATGAATAAAGTAGGAAGTTTAAGAGAGAAGAAAAACTAAGTTCTTAGCTAACTGAGCTGTAAATAGTCAGAAACTAGATAGGTGTTCCTTTAAGGTTATTGAATTTTAAAGTGAAATAAAGACTTCTGGAAATAAACGAGCCAGGAGGTAATGTGTTTGTCCATTTCTCCAGGAGCATTAATTATGTGAACGTGTCAAGATAGTTATGGTGTCAGGACCCAAAAGTGGCTCCATATCATAGTGTTAAGTATTTAATAAATATTGCTATTTCCTAATTTAGACACAAACTAGAAATATTAGGCTGTTGGAAAAGTCATGATGCATTTTACATAGAAAAACAGAAAAAAATTTGTCAAGACTTTTCTGACTTTCATAGATTAGTAAATCTGTAACTAAATAAAACTAACATTTATAACTTTATATTTATAGAGTCTTACATGTTTATCTCATTTGAGTAGGGCAGATATTATTACCCTTATTAATGTTTTTAATCCCAGGTCACACAGCTAACAGGTAACTGAGACGCAGACAGGTCTGCTGGTTCTGGGCATTCTCTTACCCAGACAGTTATATAACATACCATTTTAGAAGCCCCAACCAGCTCCTGTAACATATTAGTTTCAGAAAGAATACAAGTTTCTTTATATTATTCTAAAAATACTCCATACAATGAGTAGTAGTGGAAAAAGACCTGTTAGATAAGTTAATCTGCTTTCAAATCAAGGCAGTCTCCAAATAAAAGTGTAATCAGCCATTTTCATCCCTGCTTTACTTATGTCCTACATTGAGCCAGAGACTTTGGCAATAATCATGCTCCCAGCCAAGATTTCCCTAGTGATTCTGTCTGTTGGTTTTGAGTAGTAATTTTTCCCCTTGTAACATTAGGTTGTAGACTATAACTTTACTAAAAACCAGTAGTGCTATACAGACAAACATGCTTTCTCACATGGCTGCAGATTGAAAGGTGTGGTATAGAATCATTAGGGCTGTGTATCTGCTCCCTGGTGAGGTTATTTATTATTCTTGTCTGGTCCCATCTGCCTCTGGCCTTACACAGGGTGAACAGAGATCAGCTCCAGAGTGAAGTTTTTTTTTTGTTTTTTTTTTGTTTTTTTTTCTGTTTGTGTCATGGCCCACTCTGGAATTCTCCCTTTCTTGTACACAGATGAGTATCAGTCATGGGTTATAAGAAATATCCTTTTGGGCGCCCACCCTATGGTCTTAAGGTGCTTAAGGGAGCCAGATCCCACATGGCTGACTGTGTGGTTTGAATTCCAGACCCAGCAGCTTGAGAAACACTCTGGCACATGTGTGTGCACGCCCTAAATCCTCGCAGGTTGGAGAAATAGAGAAGTGATTGCAGTGTGACCACTCCCCATTGGGAAGGAGAGTGCTTTCTCCTCTCCTTCTCTTTCTGTCTCTCTGGTGAGTGCTCATGTCCTCTGTTAAGTTAAAGAAGAAGAAGAAGAAAGAGAGAAATGTCCTTTTTAAATACTGCACTTGTTCCACATCAGTCCATGTTACAGATGACTCAGGAAATGTTGGCAAGAGGCAGGCAGAAAAGTTAATGACTAAAGAAAAAGGATAGTCATGTTTGTATTTCTGTGTAGTATGACAAACTGTAATGGTCTGTGAAATTATATTAAAATGATGTATCTTTACACAAGTGACGGAATAGTGTATTACTACAGACTAAAAACAAAAGCTTTTTAGAACAATTCTTTTCAAAGGCACTTAAAAAAAAAATCCAAGTGTAAGAAGAAAGCAAGAATCTACCAAGGTGAAATGTTGATTTCAGCAAATCAGAATGGTTCCCTGCCTCTGTCATTAAAAGATACTAATAGGGCATAGTTAAGTCCTATAATTTATTCTTCAAACAATGCCGGTAACATAAGTACTCTGACTAATCATAATTATGCTCTAGTGCTTTCTGTAAACAGAAAGGAAATGAAGCATTTAACTATATGCCATTAAATAATAGAATGATCTTATCTGGGTCTTTGTGTTATGTGCTGGGGATTGAAACCCTGCAGGAATCAAAATAGGAGGCACAGTAGGTGGCTAATTTTGTCTCTCAGTTCTTCAAAGCTATATAATAGCTCCTCATAATGGAATTCCTCCTCCCTCCAAGAGTCTTATTTATAAGCATCAATTAATTAGAAGTTAACCGTTGATGTAATGATTATAAATCTAATTTTAGTTACTATAGGTCATTTTTTAATGTATATTTTTTCCGGCTTAAAAAACCATCCTCAGATTGATAACAAAAGAAAAGTCTGCAAATCTATCGATCAAAATGAAATGTTAAGTAATTATGCAAATGCATGTTAGGTCTACAGACTAAAATTCCCATGTTGAATCTGTTCTTCTAGTAATTTAACAAATACTTATGTATTTAATCATAATTTTTTGCTTTCCTACTAGACCATACTTCTTTTCCCCTTGTATACTTGATCAGTTGACTTAAAATACCTCAATAGTAGTAACCCACTTTATAAATATATAGAATGTATAAAGTAAAAAAAAAAGGGGGGGTGGTCAGCAGGTGGTGTGGTGGCTAAGGTATTGGACTCCCATATGGCTGACTGTGGTTCAAGTCCCAGACCTGGTGGCTGGAAAAATTACATTAAAAGTATTACAGCATGGCCATCCCCTCTGGGGGATGATTTCTCACTCTCTCTCTTTCTCTTCCCCCAGCAAGTGCGCAGGCACTATGGCAAAAACACTAAAAAAAATTTTAAAAGACCCAAAATTTCAGTTAGAAGAAATAAGTTCAGTAGAATTGTACAACATTAGTGACTAACAATGTATTGTGGGGCCAGATCATGGCACAGTGATAATGCAGCTGGACCCCCAAAGAAGGTCCCAGGTTCATGTCCTAACCTCCTTTGCCATACATGCTCGGCATGTGTGCATATGCCCTTGATCTAGGCTAGGTGAGGCTGGGCGTGGATCATGGCATAAAGATCCTGTTGGGATGCCTGTCCCCACCCCCCACAGTATGGGGAAAAAATACCCACAGTATATTATATGCTTGAAAATTGCTAAGAAGATATACTTTAATTGTTCTCACAAAAAAATCATAGGAGGTAATACATATGCTAATTATCTCAAGTTAGCCATCCTGCAGTGTATACATATTTCCAAACATTTTTATACCAGAAATATGTACAATTTTTAAAAACACAGTACTTTTGTGTCATATCTACATTTCTTAAATACATATGTATAATCTCTATTTTTAAATGAAATAATATGTAAAATTTTAGTGAAAAACTGCCCTTTTCCTAAAAAGATATTCTATTTTTATTTGTTGATTAAAAGTAAACTTTTTAAACTTTATTTTTATTGTCAGAGGGACATGTGCTCTCCAGAGAAAGTACCCCCCAAAGAGGTGTGGTCATGCTGCAGTCCCTCTTCTTTCATTTTTCCATCCCATCAGAATTTGAGGCATGCACACACAGTGCCTGGAGCACTTTTCCAGCCTCCGAAACTGGGACATGGACCAAGGTCGGCTTGGTAGGACCCAGTTCCTGGTGGTTAGCCGCTAACTGCTGAGCTACAGGGCTGACTCCAACTAACTTTTAGAAGGGTAAAGTTAAAATGGCTATGAGAAGAAATAGATTAACTTGTAACAATTAGATATAAATTGCTATGTGTTACAAAATACAGTTTTGCTATGTCTAACACCTTTCACATTCATTGATAAATTAATTCTATTCAGCACGTATTTTTTATTTGCTCCGCCCTGGGCTGGGGCCTCTGGATTATGAAATGATGCCTTCAAGGAATTTATAATTTGTCAGGATGGCATTAATACAAAAGAAATTACCATAGCGTTTCAGAGAAGGGGAGATTAATGAAGTAAACTGAAGAGCTAGTAAAAGAAGTAGTACCAGAGACAGACTTTTAATAGTAGGCAAGATTCAGGTAAGAAAGGGAAGATTTCATGAAGTTAGAGGTGTGTACGATCAGCATATAGAATCATACCATTAAATAATACAATGATCTTATCTGGGTCTTTGTATCATGTGCTGGGGATTGAAATGGCGGAGTTGGACATGTGGGATCCAGCACCTTAACCAGCATGCCACTGGCTAACCCCCATAAGAATTATGAACATGGTATTTGTTTGGTGTAACTATGACATTTAACTGTCTGATGAAGTCTTTGCATTGCTTGAGGAGGAGTAAGAGATAAGATGGATAAATAAGGGACCAATTGTGGAGACCAGGCTGTGAATGTCAAAAGAAAACTTTTGTTGCTGTTCTTGTGGGCCCTTGGAACTATGGGGAAAAAATCTCAACTTTTGAAAGTTAGGACTTAGAGGGCACTGCTAGCAGTGAATAAAATGGAAAAAGGGAGGGGTTGAGAAAAACCAAAAGAATATAGGTCAGAGAACACAGTATAATTCTGAGATTTTTGACTCATGATAGCAGTAGAAATCAAGAGGAGAAAACACAAAAGGTCCTGCAAGAGAAGAAAAGGTATTTGGTGACTGACCAGTCACGAGTAATAAGACTGTTCCTTAAATTTTGCACTGAGCTCTTAAAACTATGTAAAGGTGAAAATAAACGCTGATGTGCCAGAAAAAATAATTTCTGGAGAAAGACATTGATAAAGGTGCTTTGAGTAGATTGCAGAACTGTGGCTGGAAGTTTTCTAAGGGAATACCTTATGCATTTTATTGTGGCTGCTTAGGAAACACTTTTGTTCTCAGACTGAAAACATGAGTTTTCCAAAATACACATGCTGTCGTAAAAATTGGGTGGTGGGCAAGGATATGGATACCTTTCTCTTAAAGCTAGAATATCTCATCAGAAGTACAAGTACTAGAAGTAGTGGGACCAGCAGTTAGCATAATGGCTATGTTGCTGGACTCCCATGTAGCCGACCGCGGTTAGAGTCCCGGACCCGGTGGCTTAAACTCACGCTGGGCGCCTGTGCATGAGTGTCCAAGATCCCAAGAGAATGGAGGAGAAGGGATTGCAGCGTGGCCATCTCCCCTGGGGGGTGATTTCTTGCTTTCTGTCTCTCTGTCTCTCTCTGTATTTCTGGCGAGTGCACACACCCTATAGCAAAAACTACTCCAAAAAAAAAGTAGTTATCAAGTGTTGCTTTTGGGCTGGCCTCATAGCCTAGTGGTTAAGGAAGCTGGATCCCATGGTCAACTGTGATTCAAATCCTGGGCCTGGTAGCTTGAAAAACATGCCCTACATACGTGTATATGTTCCCAACATCCCGACAGGAGGGGGAAATAGAAGAGAAGGAATTGTAATGTGACCATGTCCCAAGGGGCTTTTTTTCTCCCTTTCTCTCTCTCTTTCTGTCTCTGCTTTGACAAATGCATGCACTCCCAGGCAATGAGGGGAGGAAAAAGGTGTTGCTTTTTACCCAAAAAATAAAGCCTTATGGGGGCTAGCCAGTGGCATGCTGGTTAAGGTGCTGGATCCCACATGTCCAACTCTGCCATTTGAGTCCCAGATCTGGTAGCTTGAAAAAACACACCAGGCACATGTATATGTGTGCCCAAAATCCCAAGAGGCAAATGGAGGAGAAGGGATTGTAGTGTGGCCATTTCCCTAGGGGGCTGATTTCCCACTTTCGCTTTTTCTCTGTCTCTCTCTGGCAAGTACGTGCACACAGTGGCAAAAAATCTTTTTTTAAAAAAAGAAAGATAAAATCTTATGAAACATGAAAGAACATCACGGAGCTAGCACAACTAATTTGCAAATCAATGGAATATGTGAAATTGCTTGTAACCAAATATTTTCAAACCACTGTCTCATTTTGGAGATATTATAGACATTTGTGTTTAGTTGAATTATAGGGTGGAGGATGTTGGATCTTATTTTAAAAGTTTTTTGGGGACAGCAGGTGGCATGGTGATTAGGGGCATTGTACATGGCCAACTGCAGTTCAAGTCCTGGACCTGGTGGCTTGCTTTCTCACTTTCCCTTTCCCTCACTCTATCCCTCTCTAGTCAAGTTAAAAATAAGTAAATAAATAAAGTTAAATAAAATAATTCTTTTATAAAAAAAAAAAAGTAGGCTTGACTTTGAGAACAAGGTGAAATTCTACAGGTTATGTAATTCAGTTACATAACTTTAACAGTACATGTGCATGACATTAACTGAACTTACATATCCTGAGTAAGTAAACAAATGTATTTTCCTAGCTGTGGTAATTTATCTTAATGTAAATTGAGAATTCTAATCTTTTGTATTTTTTTCACATGATTGCCTCTCTCCTTGTGAGAGATTGTGGCTTTTCTTCTTTTTTCTTGTTTATTGTTCTTAACTTCACATCAGTTAGGAATCAACATTTACGTGTATTAGATTGGATACTTTCAGGATCCATTGCCAAAAATGTGCCTGGAAACTAGGTTGTTTACTGCAAGGTTCTAAATAGCCCTAATCAAGTCAAGAGTAGTCCAACAAATCATGTGGCCACTAAGAAATTGCCAGAAATCTGATCCAACCCATGCACCTCCCTCTAAGGAAACATATCATGTAGTGGTTGGTTTCTGAAGTCATCACACATACCCAAACCCTTGAGAAATCCTTTTTTTTTTTTTTTTTTTTTTTAAGAGAGAGATTTTTGCACGTAGGCACTTGTGCTCACCAGAGAAACGAAGAGACAGAAAATGAGAAATCACCCCATGAGGGGATGACCACATCACAATCCTTTCTTCTCTCTTCTCCTGTTGGGATTTTGGGCACACACATACACATGCCTGGCATGAATTTTAAGCCACCAGGTCTGGGACTCAAACTGCAGTTGACTACGTGGGAGTCCAGCGAGGTAACCATTATGCCATCTGCTGGTCCTGAGAAATCCTTTAAATCACCCACAAAGTATAGTGTACATACTTTGATTTTATTATATCATTGCTCATGAGCCCCCCTTTTTTTTTTTAATTGTGATTTTCAGGCTATCGAACTTGACCCATAGTCAGCCATGTGGGAGTCTAGTTCCTCAACCACCAGGCTACCTGCCAGCTCCTTTTATAAGTCTTAATATAGCCAGATTTTTCTCTAATGTTGGCCGGCAATGAACAACAGGTGAAGCAATTAGTTTGCATTTGGGAACATGCTATATGAAAAGGGAAAGGAATCTTTTGTTTTCCCAAGAGGATATAGTTGTATTTGTGCATGTTAAATGTTCATTGATATGACTCCACTGTGTTCCCCTCCCAAACAGTTCCTAGATCCAACTTCCTACATCTAGTCCTTTAGCATCTTCATTAGTCTCTTCTGAAGGCATTCATTCCCTTTCATCCCTCTCAAATGAAAACTGTTCATTTTTTCCGGAGCATCCCTATCACATTAGCAATAGTAGGTAGGACTAGGGTTCTCTTAGTCACCTGTGTCACTGTTAGGTCATTACTCTCTGCTCTGTCATTAAGAATACACAGATAAGGTTTATTATCTGTTGACGAGGATGTGTATGGTGGTCTCAACTGGGCTGGTCTGAGGTGTATATCATGCTGGGTAAAGTCTCTTCACAGTCCAAATGATGTATAGTGATTTAATGTATGAATAATAATAAAAATAAATAAATAAAAAGAATATTTTAAGGTTCCTGCCATTACCTGCCGACTTCATTCTAGTCATTTTCCCCTCATTCTCTAAAGAATAATATCCAACTTACTTTCATCTTCTTTATCCCAAGTTTTGCCATTATCTTGTTTGACTTTTGCATCCTGTTAACCATCCATCATATTCTCTGCCCTCTTGGTTCCTTCATTTCTTCATCTTCTGTGGTATTTCCTTTACTCAACTGTAGCCACCAGCTCCCATGGCCACATCCGGGACATAGTCATCTGGGAAATAGTAAGTTCAGTAGCCTGTCTGACTTACTCCAAGTTCCTAAACTTCCAACCGCACTTAATTTTTGGCCATTGGAGGACTCTCCAGTCTGAACCCTGAACTTTCTGTCAGTCGTCTCCCATCCTCACTTTTTTTCCCCTACAGAATAGACTCCATAACTTCAGTGCTCATTTTCATAGTTCCTTATCTCCTACTCTCCCCTCAGCCCTCTGTAGTCTGACTTCTGCCTCTCCTCTCCAGTGAAGTTGCTCTCTCCAATGGGTACCAACAAGCACCTTGTTGTCATTACTACTTAAACATTTAGTTTCATTAGATTTTCACATTGAATTCTTGTTTGCTTTCTTTTTTAGGTTTTTGTCACAGGCCACATGTGTTCCCCAATGAGAGACAAAGAGAGGGAAAGTGAGAAATTACCCTCCAGGGGGATGGCCATACCACAGTCCCTTCTCCTTCACTCTCCTCTGGGGATTTTGGGCACAGACACACATGCGCCCAGCATGATTTTTCAAGCCACAGAGTCCAAGACTCAGACTGCTCAGTCGGCCACATAGGATCCAGCCACCTTAAACACCATACTACTCACTGGCCCAAATTGTTTCTTTTAAAATTCTGTTGGGCCAGCTCCATAGCCTGTTTGTTAAGGCAATCAGATCCCACATGGCCAACCCCATGATTTGAGTCCCAGATCCAGCAGCTTGAAAAACACAACATATGTGTGTGCATGCCCAAAATCCTGACAGGATGGGGAAATGGAGAAGGAAGTGAAGTGTGACCAAATCCCATTGTGGGTGGGGGGATGCTTTCTCCCTCCCCTCTGTCTCTCTGTGGTGAGCTCACATACCCTCTGGCAAAATGAAAACAAAAATTCTACAGTTCTGCCCTTCCTTGGATATAATCTTTGCCCCTACTTAGTAGATACTAGCGAGGCTTTAGTAAAAATAATTTTTAAAGTTTATATAATTTTATAAACTAGATGATATTTAATATGAGTTTTCTTCATTTTTAGCTTTACTACTAAAATTTACTTTCCCAAATTAGGCTAATGATGTCATTCAGCACAATTTAGGTTAATTTGTAGTATGTTCTAATTAAGCACAAAAAACGTTGTATACATAATATGTATATTTGTTGGTAATCATTTGAAAATCAATATTCTTGTTTTACAGTTGAAGCTTTGTATCAGACTACGTACCCAGAATATCTTCAGTACATTTATTTGGTGGCACCAATATCTCTTATGATGTTAAACCCTATAGGGTTTATCTTCTGTGAAATCCAGAAGTGGAAAGACACGCAAAATGCTTCTCAAAACAAAGTAAAAATCGTGGGACTTGGACTTCTGCGTGTACTACAGAACCCAATAGTATTTATGGTCTTCATTGGCATTGCCTTCAATTTTATTCTTGATCAAAAAGTACCCATATATATGGAAAATTTTCTTGATGGACTTGGAAATTCTTTTTCTGGATCAGCCCTATTTTATCTTGGTCTTACAATGGTAGGAAAAATAAAGAGACTGAAGAAGTCAGCATTTGTGGTACTGATTCTTCTCATCACAGCGAAACTGTAAGTTTCACTTATTTAACTTGGAAATTAATTGGGGAAAGCCTTATTTACCACTAGTTTTTTAGGGTGTGTCCTCAAATATCCTTACCTTTGGATATTAATAATCTCTCCTTGGCCCAGCAGTGGTGGCACATTCTGCTAAGATAGTGTGCTCCACAGGCTGGGATCACATGAGAAGTCCAGGTTCAATTCCTAGTCCAACCTCAAGGTTAAGCATGGTAGCAGGTACCTGTAATCCCAGTGACTGAGGAGGCTGAGTCAAGAGGGTTGCCAGTTCTAGACTAGCCTAGAGAACATAGTGATACCTTGTCTTAAAAAGAGCCAGGTACAGAGGTGTACCTGTAGTCCCAGCTGGGTGACCAAGGCAGGAGGATTGAGACCTGATAAAACCATGTCTTAAAATAGTAACAGTGATAGGGCCAGCCCATGGCCTGGTGGTTGGGGCAGCTGGATCCCACATGACCGACTGCGCAGTTCTGGTCCTGGACCCAGTGACCTGAAAAATAATGCTGCGCACGGGGGCATACGTACCCAAAATCCCAAAAGGGGGGGAGAAATGGAGGAGAGGGGATTGTGGCATGACCTATAGGGGTACTTTCTTGTTTACCCTTCCCCTGTGTCCCTCTCTGGCAAGGGCATGTACTCTCTGGCAAAAAATAAATGATAAGAAGAAAAAGGAGAAGAACCCTTCCTTAATAAAGTATTTATGACTTAAAGGATATTGTGATGTTGGTGTATTGTAGAAAGATATTTCTTTATTCCATGTAGGTTATTCTTTCCATTTTACTGTCAGAGGATAAAGATGATTGGTTTCCTTATAGTTTTTATATAAACTTTACCTAATATTTTATATTGTCCCAGTTTGATCT
The DNA here is from genome assembly GCA_026018925.1 of Tupaia tana. Classification (NCBI taxonomy): domain Eukaryota; kingdom Metazoa; phylum Chordata; class Mammalia; order Scandentia; family Tupaiidae; genus Tupaia; species Tupaia tana. The sequence goes on from JAKSZU010000001.1 coordinate 70,023,779, forward strand.
TATTTTTAAAGGAATTTTGTAGGATTTCTTGGTTTCTAAGTCTATTAAAAGCCTAAAAATCAAGAGTCATATGAACCTAAAGAACTGAGGGTGGAACAGAAAATTAGTGAAGTTCAGAACTGGTGAAGAGTAAATTATTATCTCAGTCATAATGAGAATAATGACTTTTTAAAATTTGCAGTAGGGCACGTGCAACTTCACAGAGAGAGAGGAAAAAAGTGAGAGAGAGAAAGAGGATAGAAAGTGAAAAAGGACTCCTCAGGGGTGATGACCACACCACAATCCCTTCTCCTTCATTCTCCTCTCAGGATTTGGGGGACATACAAATATGTTCCTGGCATATTTTGAAGCTCCTGGGTCCAGGACTTGAACCATATGGTCAGCCATGTGGACCCAACTGCCTTAACCATGCCACCATCTGGCTGGCCTGAGAATAATAATTTTTTAAGGGTTTTTGCCATAGGACATGTGTATGCCAGAAAGAGATGGTGAGAGGGAAAGTGAGAAATCACCCCTTGGGGGGAATGGCCACACTGCAATTCCTTCTCCATTCTCCTCCTGGGATTTTGGGCATGCACACAAATGTGCCTGGCATGATTTTCAAACCTCAGGGTTCAGGACTCAAACTGCAGTTGGCCACGTGGGAGTCTAGCACCTTAATCACTGTGCCACCTGCTGGCCTTAAGAATCATCATTTTTAGGGGCTGGCAGGTGGTGTGATGGTTGAGGTGCTGGACTCCCACATGGCTGACCACAGTTCAAGTCTCTGACCTAGTGGCTTGCTCTCTCACTTTTTTTCTCTCTCTCTCCCCCCTTCTGTCCTTCTCTCATCAAATTAAATAATAAAAATAACAAATAAAATTCAATAAATAAATATTTTTTAAAAAGTAATCATTTTTAGCATATAGTATTTTTTAAATGAATTTTGGGAAAAATATTCTGTAATTCTAAGGTTGGTTGCACTTTCTAAATGTAGGTAAGTCAATATGAGTGATTACTATAAGCCATCTGATCCTGGCCTGCCATATAAAAATTTCTTAACCCTCCTTAGTTAATAATTCTTCAGTTTACTTGATTCATTAGATATGGAGTTACACTTCATGGTATGGGGTGACATAATTTTACTGCAAGACTATCACAGAGTACTTACAGCATATTTAGCTATAGAATTCAGCTTTTGTGTAAGCAGTTAAATTTATGAGACCAGTGCAATATGATATAGTATTTATGTTTTCAAAGTAATTGAAATGAATATGTTAATGAAAGTTATGGTGGTGTCATGTTCTTCAGAAACAAAATATTAATTAGAATTGCCATGGTAAATATAGTTCTAACAATAATAGTATTTATCAACTTCAGTTTATAGTAGGATTTAAATATTCTAATTTCAAATATTTTTTGTGTCTTTGATTCTCATTAGGCATTTATTTGGTTTTAGCATTATTCATTTAGTTTTAGTTATTGTTAATATTATTTCTTAATTTGCTATAGAACACATATGCTCACCGGAGGGAGACAGAGAGAGGCAAGTGAAAAAGCAAGCCTTGACCAGGACTTGAACTGCAGTCAACTATGTGAGAGTCTAGTGCCTCAATCACCACACTGCCTGGTGGCCTCGATATTTATTTCCTTTTTAAATAAAAAATACATGTGAGGAACTTACAAAATTCATGGAAAAATATATTATGAAAAATGTATGCATAGATTCCAGGGGTTTTTTGCACCAAAATAAATTTGTACTTTAATTTCATTTTTCCAATAATTTTCTTTGCAGTCCCTTTATCTAAGAGTAGTTGTTTACTCCATTTATGTCAGAGCCTTGTTCTAGGTGCTCCTGTGACAATATTTTCAACCTTGGTCTTACAGTTTTTAATGAAAAGCCTCACTCAGTTAGCTACTGTTGATGTGTTCTTTTTGTGGAATCCTGAAGGATTTATTTAATAATTGTCTCTTCACCAGTTCTGAACTTCTCTAATTTTTTGTTCCACTCTCGGTTCTTCAGGTTCCCATTCTTAGACCTTTTTGTGTTTACAAAGATGAAGAGCTAATGAGAGTTATCTATCTTTCTACTGGTATTTAGAATCTTACTGAGCAGCATTGTTGTCATTAACTGAACCATTTAAACTCTGATCATAATAAAGTTAGCTTTTTTTCTTTCAAAAACGAGTTTAATAATTCTCTTTAAAGAAGTTCTTACTCAAACTGTCAGCCTTTTTTTTTTTTCTTTTAACATTTCAGTGAACCAATAGAGGAAGTAGGGATGCAGCTATAATTGCAACTTTCACTGATGTTTTTGCAAGAAAATTTTCTATAGAACAAAAAGAAAATTCAATTTTTTTCCTTCCTATTCCCTTATGTTTGAAGTATTTCCAGAATATTATTACACTTTAAATGGCTACAAATTGAATTCTTGATTCTTTCAACAAAATGTTCACCAATAGGCATGCATAGGGTATGTGTATGCAAATAGATATACTTTCTGGGTAGGAGAAGTTCATGCCCAGTTCAACCACAGCAGTCTACTCACTTGGGGACTCATATGCTTTGATATTAATTAAATGCTGCATTTCTTCTTTCTGTAGCCTGGTGCTGCCACTTCTGTGCAGAGAAATGGTGGAACTCTTGGACAAGGGCGACAGTGTAGTGAACCACACAAGTTTATCAAATTATGCATTTCTGTACGGTGTCTTTCCTGTAGCACCAGGAGTGGCTATCTTTGCAACACAGTTCAACATGGAAGTAGAGATTGTATGTATATCATAACTTGCTAAGTTTGATTATTATTGTGGTTAGTAGGAAAATGAATTTGAAAACACAGCCACATTCTTTTCTGATAATTTGATATGTGTAAGCTACCTCCTTTGTAAATAAGGAGGCATCGTGTAACATTATGTAACAGTAGTTATTTAATCTGGGCACTTTATTCAGCTATGACCTTCTTCATGAGTCTTTTTAAACTTCAAGTATTTACTTAAGCCTCAAACTTATTCGCAGAAAGGTAACTTTCAAAATTTGGGGGGAAAAAATACATTTCATTCACCACTAATTCAACTACCAGCTGCAAAATACCACATAACCAGCCACCAGCAAATAGCTGGTATCAATTACAACCAAATTATTGACCGTGTCTAAGTGTATTGTTCATACTATCTACAGTATTAAAAGATTTAAAAATATTAATATGAAGGCACTAAATCATTTTATAAAGGTCATTTCCATTATTTTATCCATAAATTGTTTGCATGGTAATTTTTCTCTTTTTGAATTGCTGTTTTTTGCCCTACATTTTATGAGATGTAACTCTTCATGGGTTTAATTCGATTACTGGTATGGTTTACTTCCTGAAACCTAGATGATAACCATCAGCAGTGGAATTTCTAGCATTTGTTGAGCATAGTTTGGAAGAGGAGCTAAGGGAACTTGAACCATTTTCTTTTAAGGGCTCTCAGAAACGGGAAATGTGGTATTAGATAATATGCTGAATTCCATGTCTTTATTGATTCTTGTTTTTATTTTAGAATGTTTAGTGTTCTGTGGATATTTAAAGTTTAAAGTAATTGTTTAAGTGAGATTGTGACTCCCCATTTTGATTTTACTTTTGCAGATAACCTCAGGCATGGTAATTAGCACATTTGTGTCTGCTCCAATCATGTACGTTTCTGCCTGGTTACTGACCTTTCCCACTATGGACCCTAAGCCATTGGCATATGCCATCCAGAATGTTAGTTTTGATATAAGTATTATAAGCCTGGTCTCCTTGGTAAGTATGGATCACTGTATAAATGAATGGAAGCCACAGAACGAATTTGAAAATAGCTTAGTAATAGAAAGAGATTGTAAAATCTAGTTTCTTATGAAGGAGAAAGCTACAGTCTGCCTGTAATATATATCAACCTTCTGATTGACTGAGACAAAAAGTTGAGAGTAGACAAAGTATGTCATTTTGTTAGACCTAGATTTGACTCCTGGCTGTATCACAAACTAGCTGTATGTCTCTGAGAAATTAACCTAAGCTTCAATTTTCTCAGGTATAAAATAAAGATAATAATTTTCATGGCTTGCCATAAGGAATAAATGAGACAGTATATGTGAAAAGCATTCTGCGAATAGTAAATCCCTATAAATCCTAGCTGTTGTCTTAAAAAATAATGGGGCCAAAAGCGATCTTTGGGATCAAGAAGTCTAACTACCCATTTAATATTGATGATACTTTAATCCCTCATATTAGATATATCTATTCAAAGTAAATAATCAAGCATTTGACAACTAGAGTATCTTAAGACCAAGTTGCATATTAAATTGAAATAGTTTTCTGGCTGATAAAACAACAATGTTTATGATTAAAGGAAAAGAGGTGGGGATAAATATGTATATTGACAACAAATAAATACTTGTTAATGTAATTTTTTAAAATTCCACTTCTGTCTTATATTTTAAAATATATATAGCCATTAACTATAGTTAACAATAATTAGTTACATATTTCAGAAGCTAAAAATGTAATGGTAAATGTTTGAGATGATAGCTATGCTAATTACCCTGATTTGATCATTACACATTGTAGTTATGTACTGAAAAATCACACTGTACTCTACCACTATGTATAGTTATTATGTGTTAATAAAAAAATAAAAACGACACCTATTGATAATAAGGTAGTTTGGGAAGAGGAAGACTATGAAGGTTTCCATTGACAATGAGGAAATCAACCAACTGTACCTAACTGTCCACTCTATAAATGGCTAGAATCCCAATCCTTTTGAATTAAGAGTGCAAGATAGTTTATCTTAGGGTGGGTGGCATGTCTTGTCTGTATAAGATAACCTGGAACTTAGGTACCTCATGAACCAATATGGTGGAAATGGAAGAGGAAAATTTAGAATATGCATTGTAATAAATATTATATGTAATTCATATAGCTAATATGCCTCTCCTGTGAGCGCTGCTCTCCTGAACAATTGGCTACCACCCAGTATCCCACCATAGCCACTGAAACCAGGCATTATTAGAACATGGCCTAGTAAAGGCATTAGTTTTTAAACATATGGTAATTTTTTTTTTTTTTTGAGAGGTTTTTGCCATAGGGCACGTGCGCTCGCCAGACAGACAGCCAGAGACAGAGAGACAGAAAGTGAGAAATCACCCCCCCGGGGGGATGGCCACGCCGCAATCCCTTCTCCTCCATTCTCCTCTCGGGATCTTGGGCACGCACGCACCCGTGCCTAGCATGAGTTTTAAGCCACCAGGTCCGGGACGCGAACCGTGGTCGACTACATGGGAGTCCAGCGACATAGCCATTACGCTAACTGCTGGTTCCAGATATGGTAATTTTTGGACAGTTAATTTACTGTGGGATCTCTCCATGATTTTTATTTTATTTTGGATATAGCAATCTACCTTACTACCCATTTTGGAACTAGACAAGTTAAAGTAAAAAAAAAAAAAAAAAAAAAAAAAATCCAATTTCTTTCTGAACCAGAATATAGACAATTCTTTTTTTTTTTTTTTTGGAGAGGTCAGACGATTCTTTTTTTTTTTTTATTTTTTTTTTTTGGAGAGGTCAGATGATTCTTTAAAGAAACTAATTAGTTGCTTCTTTAAATGTATTTATTAAATGTTATTTAATAAGAAATTACAAAGATTAAGAAACATTAACTTTTAAACCTTTTGTCTTTAAGATCTGGTCTTTGGCTATCCTCCTTTTGAGTAAGAAGTATAAACAGCTTCCTCATATGCTTACAACTAATTTACTCATTGCTCAGGTTAGTAAACCTACAAATATTTAGATTCACGCTTTTCTCATGGATTATTTTACTGTAGAGAAGAAAATTATTTTGCTGGTTTTTTGCAGTTATAAAATCAGAAGTATTACTAAGTATGACTAATTGCGATTCAGTTATAATGAGTTTATGCCTAATATATTAAGTATTGCAATGGGTCTTGAGCTATCTAAAGTTGAGACTAATGATAGCATTTGATGAACGGCATTTTTAATTTTTAATTTTTTTTGGAGAGGTTTTTGTTATTAGAGTGCATGTGCTCGCCAGAAAGACAGACAGAGACTGAGAGACAGAAAGTGAGAAATCATCCCCCAGGGGGGATGGCCACGCCGCAATCCCTTCTCCTCCATTCTCCTCTTGGGATCTTGGGCACACATCCACATGCGCCCAGAGTGAGTTTAAGCTACCGGGTCCGGGACTCGAATCGCAGTCGACTACGTGGGAGTCCAGCAACATAGCCATTACACCATCTGCTGGTCCCAATTTTTAATTTTTTTTAATTGGTAGAGAACATGTGTACTTACCAGAGACAGAAAGAGAAAGGGGGAGGGACAAAGTACCCCCCAGAGGGGGCATAGTCATGCCTTAGTTCCTTCTCCTCCCTTTCTCCATCCTGTCAGGATTTAGGGCATAAATGCTCAGAATGCTTTTCAAGCTACAGGGGCCAGAACTCATGGTCAGTCATGTGGGATCTGGGTCTCCTAGCTGGCTTGGTTACTACGTTTTATAATGGAAAAACTTAAACTCTTGCAATTTTATTACTTTTTTTATTCCACAGTACACATGCCTTCCCCAGACAGAGAGAGAGAGAATGAGAGAATATCCCATTGGGGTGGGGGGGTCATGCCACAATCCTTTTTCCTCCATTTTTCCATCATGTCAGGATTTGAGGCATGCCTGCACACATACCCAGTGAGTTTTTCAAGCTGCCAGAGCTAGGATTTGAACTGCATCAGCCAAATGAGACCTGGCTTTCTACGCATGGGGTTTAACCACTGTACTACAGGGCTGGCTTGCAATCTTTATTTTTCTAGTTAAATTTTTGCACACCTCCAATTATTATGGAAAAATCTTAGTATTTTCTATGTAACCCATAAGTAAATATAAGGTTAGTATTTAGAATGTGGACAGTATCTATTTCAATGATTTTTTACATTGTTAAAGACTGCATGAAAATGATGGGAAAATTCATTTGGTATCCTGTAATGATACACAGTGATAAATGTATTTTAAAATGCATAAAAAAAATTTTCTATCACAAGGCTTGAAGTTTTGGTATAACTAATATACACTGATTGATGATTATTCAGTGATAAAATAAGACATAATTATATTTGCTCTGACTAGGATTTATATGAGTATGACTAGCTTAATTAGTATTTTCTGTGATATTAGTGGATCATATGGTATTATTAACTCTTTACAAAATCTTTTAATCGTTTTTTTCTTTAGTCTATTGTCTGTGCTGGAATGATGATATGGAATTTTGTTAAAGAAAAAAATTTTGTTGGACAAATTTTGGTGTTTGTTCTATTATACAGCTCCCTGTATAGCACCTACCTGTGGACAGGTAAGTTGGATCATGAATGGAATTTGAGGTCTTTTTTCCTCCCCCAGCCCCTAGAAGCCCTGGGCTTTAAGTGATCTGTTTGAAGTCCGGTAGTGCAGGATCAAGGCGTTCATTCAAGCAGATAGGCCCACAGGCGCACACACTAGGCAAAGCCGAGATCTGCCTCCAGATACACTCTGTTTCTGTCTGGGCACAGGGCCTTTTCCTGTCACATAGTTCTTTTCCTCAGGGTCTTTGGCTCTAGGCCACTGAGCATAGCTCCTCTTCAGAGACATCAAGAAAGCAGGCTCTGGAGGCAGGTAGAGAAAGGAGGGAGTGGGCTGAGATGTGTGTGGTATGCCCCAGAGCTCACTAAATTAGAGTCCAGCTGAATGGAAAAATTCGTGTTTTGCCTTAGGTAAATAACTTAGCTTGGGAGCCGCAGTCCATTTCTATAAAACTGGGTTACAGTACCTTATAGAATTACTTTGAGGATGAAATGAAACGTGGATATTTATGTCTGGTATATTGTAGGCACTCAAATAGAACTATATTAGTGATTAAAAAGAGGAGAAAATAATAATACAAGAACAAGAAAAGCAGAGGAATGGAAAGGGTATGGAAATAGGAGAGGACCTAGTAAGAATCCCTATTTCTCACTTCAGTCAGCTTCAAAAAGGATATTCAAATGTTTTAGCACATTGATACTTTGAAGTAGAATATTTATTTGATGCCTACATTCTGGTATGTTTATGAAAAAATTTTGTCTGGCTGTATTGTATTCATACCACAAATTTGAACCTAGAAAAAGGCACATAACAGGAAATTATAGAGTGGTGAGAGGCAAGGGTCGAGAAGTGGCTCGTAGGACAGACCTTTGATTTCACGCCTTCACAATCAAAAGCTGGTCCCTCTAAATCAACAGGCTTTTGAAGTGAAACAATGGTGGGTGAGAAATTACAGAATGAGAAATTCAGTGCAAACAGAAGAAGGTTTGTGCTTCTTAAAGGCAGGTACATCTGCATAGCACGAGAGTTTTCATGAGACATCAAGTTGAAAGAACCTAAAGACTTTATATTTCCAAATATAGATGAGCCAATTTGATCTCTAACACATAGGCTTATTCGGGTTAACTTGAGGAGGAGGAAAGCAGCAAGCAGACCAGTGTATCAAAAAGCCTCAAATCTCTCTGAAGCCCTCTTCAAGGGTACATGACTAAATCCAGCCAAAAAATGTAGTTCTGATGAAGGTGCCCTTTAACTTGCAAATTATTTTGCTACAACAGAATTTTCTGTGTAAGAGTGTTATTTTTAAGTCATTTTGTTCAGCCATTTTCAGTTTCTCTCATTTGCATATCATCCTCACAGTTTTACCTTATCTGCATATCATTTGTTCTGTTTTTCTTTAAGACTGACTCACTCTTTTTTACTTTAATCTCTTGAGCTGTGTATCAAAAAACAAAAAAACAAAACAAAACAAAAAAAACCAAGGCTGGCAGGCGGCTTGGTGGTTAAGAGCACTGGACTCCCACATGGCCGACTATGGTTTGCGTCCTGGATCTGACAGCTTGCTTTCTCTCTCTCTCCAACCGCCCCCCCCCCCCCCCCCCAATCAACTCGCTGGTCAAATTTTAAAAGTAAATAAATAAACAAAGGTAAATAAAATAGTTATTTTTTTTTAAAAAATCCCTCTTTAAAAAAAAAATCCCGGATTTCATATGCTAATTAAAGTCTCAAATGCCCACTAAAATAAATGCACAACTAGTCAAAAATGTGCACTTTTGTGCCACCTACAGTTTCTACACTTTAGAAACACCAATCTAGTTTACATCCTTCATTTTTCAAATTAGGAGAAGCGGCCCAAAAGGTTAAACTGATTCAGGCCAGTGCTGTCATGGCTTCGACAGTGAGAGTCAAGGCTATATTCCACTTGATCACGTATGGTTTTTCCTATGAGGTAGGAATGAGGAGCATTACAGCTCTTAAGAGTAGGGCTGGCAGGTGATGTGGTTACGGTGCTGGACTCCCACATGGCGACCACAATTTGAGTCCTGGTCCTGCGACTTGCTCTCTCTCTCTCTCTCTCTCTCTCTCTCTCTCGTCAAATTAAAATAAAATGAATGAATAAATAAAGTAATTCTTAAAAAAATTCTTCATACTCAACTAATACACAACTTTAAAACCAAAGCATTTCACATACTAGATTCAACCAAACTACAAACTCAGTCATTCTAATTAGCGACACTGATTACCATGACGAAGGGGCTTGTTTTGCTAATGTAAATCCCAGATTGAAATGAAAAATGGAACTCACTTCTCTGGTATAGTTCTATCTTATTTATTTAGTCTGTAGTTTGGCTTACTTTTCACTTCCATATATGGATTATGACATAGTTATCTCACTACATTTCTTTTTCAATCTACCACAGAACATTTATTGGGACTGTGGTATCATTTGGCCTTCAATTGGCTCAAACTTAATATAAAGACCAAATGTAAGCCCTGAAATCATGAGACTGAACTTTGGTTATAAGGGGGACACACAGATGATTATCATTGAAAAGGAGAAATGTTCAGGTCTTGAAGAATCTGTCTTTGGATCCAACAGATCTCTGGGAAACACTCAGAGTTGAACTCACCTTGTGTCAGAAGGCTGGGTTTCCAGTCCTGCTCTGCCCTCTGCTGGCAATGTGACTTAGGCAACCCTTCATATCCATGTCTATAAAATGAAGACGTTAAAACAGATTCTTTCCATCCCTGAAGTTCTAAGAATCTATAGCAGTAGAGAATTTATTTTAAAAGATGTTATTTCTATAAATAATTGGGTATAATGTATAAGGAAACTTCAAGAGCTTGAAAACATGTGTGTTGTATGAAGTTCATATTGTGCTTGTATTAAGCTCCATCATTACACTGGAGACACTTATGAAAGCATAACCTGTGTAAGAATTGTTTTTCCTTCTTAGCACCAGCAGAGTGGGGGTGTTTTTATTTTTACAGGTACTCTATATACATTTTTTTTTAATTTTTAAATTATACTTAGATTCTAAACACTCAAATCAAAAGAATAAAGTAATTGAGGCTTTTGAAAAAAATCCTCATGGATGAAACAAGATTTGAGTAAAGAAATAATATAGAAGAGAAAGTGAAAATGATTTTTAATTAAGAAAGCTTATTGCAAAATATTGGGGGCAGCATTTATTTAGGAGTAAATTCTAAGGCAAAAATCTATAGACTTCTACAGACTTTTACTGAAATAAACTTGATTTAAAAAAAAAAAAAGTTCCATGATGTCTGATCAAACTTTCAATCTTTATTTCTTGTTCTTAGGCCTTCTAGCCATTTCTTTATTTCTTTTGAAAAAGCGAGAGAGCGTACAAATTCCTGTTGGCATCATCATCATATCGGGCTGGGGGTAAGTCGGTGGCTTTCTGTGTGGTTACATGTCTTCATGTGCGCAGTTACCATTCATTCTCTTTTTTCTCTCTCAATAACCTTTGTTATTACAGAATTCCTGCCCTACTTGTTGGTGTTCTTTTGATAACTGGAAAACACAATGGAGATAGCATTGACTCCGCCTTCTTTTATGGAAAAGAGCAGGTGGGAAGAGTTTATTGGCAGTTTTTGTCCTTAAGAACTTCTCTTTTTGAAAAAAAAAGTTTATATCATTTCTTCTGCAAGACAGAGAGCAAGAGAAAAACAGAAATGCGGCACCCCAGTAAGGTCTTCAATGCACGATGCACTGCCATCTCAGCTGGGCCAAATCATGGGCACATGCATGGCATGGCTCGCTACTCAGGGAGGTCCCACTTCACAAACTCAGACCGTTCTTATGTGGGTCTAGATGCATTATCACCGAGCTACTGCCTGGCTCCAAAGAAAGTCTCTTTTGAGCTTGTTAAGGTGCCTTGCTGTATCTACATTGAAATGAACTTTGAAACTCTATTCCACCTTATTGCATATCCCTTTGGTTATCTTATATGATTTTGTCATACTTCAAAAACATGGTGAATATTTTGCATGTCTACGTCCATTTTTGCCTGGATATTTATTTTGCTGAGTCTTAATTATCCTTATGAATTATGTTTTCTCTATTAGAGGAAAGAATGATCAATTAAAGTCATTTCATAAGTTAGTGATAATAATGGTCAAATTATTGAGTTGCTTTTTTTTTTCATTTGCTAGAGAGCACGTGCACTCACCAGAAGGCGATGGAGCAGGAAGGAGGCAAATGACCTCCCCCACCACCGAGAGAATGGTCACACCACAATCACAATCCCTTTTCTTCCATTTCTCCATTTGAGATACTGGGCATACACATACACACACCAAACATGCTTCTCAAACTTCTAGGTCTGGGACTTGAACCACATAATTGGCTGTGTGGAATCCAGTCATTTAACCACCATGCCGCTGGCTGGCCTAAGTTACTGACTCTTAATCCTATCATAAATATAAATTATAGAACAAAAAGAATCTGTGAAAATGTGCTTTAAAGTATATAGAGTAGGAGGTTCATTGGAACTGCTGAATTCCTTAGAGAGAAGGCCTGATAACATGTTTTTAAAAACCTCTCCAAAATGATTTTTATTTCTTATCCTTTTTTTGTATTTGCAGTTTTGTATTTTACTGAGTTTTTGAGAACAAATACGAGTGTACATATAAAGGGCTTAGATTAGTGCTGGCATCTAGTTAATACTCAATAAGTATTAGCTATAATTATTTATTTTTAATTCTAATTATCATGAAAAAAGACTCTAGTTCAGGCCAGCAAGGTGGCATGGTGGTTAAGGCAGGTGGATCCCACATGGCCGACAGACCTGTTCAAGACCTGGACCTGGTAGCTTGAAAAACATGCTAGGCATGTGTATGTGCATGACCAAAATCCCAAGAAGAGAGTGGAGAAGGGATTGCAGCATGGCCAAGCCCCCTGAGGGATGATTTCTCACTTTTTCTCTCGCTCTCTCCCTGTTTCTCTTGGGTGACCACATGTACCCTATAGCAAACTTTTTTTAGAAGTCTCTACTTCACTGATACATGTTTGAACTACATTATTTAAAGTTTACTTCTTTATTTCTCCCATAAGAGAAATTACAAGAGAGGGAGACAGAGAAACAAGCATCCCCAACAAGGTCTTTCCACTGGGGTCCGCTCACAGCCAGCCAAATCATGTGCCTGATGTACACAGAGAGGTCCCAGGATGCATTCTCAGGACCTCCCCATGGGGGTCTGTCCTCACAGAGGGTTGGGTTAACCTTGGTACCACCATGCAGCCCCCTATACTATATATTAAAGCAAGTGAAAACTTAGAAGTCTGTAAGAAATCATTTAGATTACTTGCAAAGGAAACCAGCGGCTGTGTTGGTAACCAGTTGCTATATAATGAGAGAAGCATGTGGAGAATGTATATGATTAAAGCAAACCCTAATTTCTGAGGTACCTTCCATTCACTCAAAGATTCAGTCCCAAGAAATACAGAGGACCCCAAATAGAATCAACCCAAGAAGATCTTCTCCTTTTATACTCTTACCCTTCTTAGAGAAACACTTACCAGAGCATTTAAAGCTATGGAGATGGGATTCCACAGAAGCAGTACCCTGCACCTACTTTACTAAGAGATCAAGATCGTAAAAGGCAGTCTTAACACCTCTTTCTCCCATTGGCAGATGATCACCACTGCAGTCACCCTGTTCTGCAGCATTCTGGTGGCCGGCGTGTCGCTGATGTGCATGAACCACACCACCCAAGCAGGACGCTATGAAGGTTTCAACCAGTCTCAGAACCACAAAGCAGCAGAGCCTACTGGGAACACTGCTTTTGAGGAGAGTCCAGCACCAATAAATGAACCAGAACTTTTTACAAGTTCTGTTCCAGAAACAAGTATGTTCCTTGCATCTAAAGAAATCATTATGTGCCTTTATAACATGTATCTGAAATGTTTTGTTTAAGGGAACTTCCTTCAACCATTCAGAGTATCATAGATATTTGTCAAATGCAGAACTTGAATTGTAGTCGGTAATAGAAGGTAGCTTTCAAATTCATTCATTAGGTTTTTGTTAATAAGCCTTTTTGTGAAGATAATCTTGTTAAATCCTAAAACATCCATGGACCTGAGAGTTTAGAAAAAAGTAACTAAAGAAAGGCCCTTCCTAGGAAACTAGAAGCATAGGTTTATTAATTTAACAACATTGTATCCCACAAGTACCATCAATAAAATGGACTAAAGAAGGCTTATTGCGGTCAGGTTAATGGTATGAGTCAGGTATTGCCCAACTATTGTCCACAGGCCAAATCTCACCCCCACGTGCTTTGGTATGGCTCACCAGCTATGAATGGCTTTTACATTTTTAAACGACTAAAAAACAATATTAAAAGAGAGCAAGTGTTGGGACCAGCAGTTAACGTAATGGCTATGTCACTGGACTCCCATGTAGTCGACCGCGGTTCATGTCCTGGACCCGGTGGCTTAAAACTCATGTCGAGCACATGTGCGTGGACGCCCAAGATCCTGAGAGGAGAATGGAGGAGAAGGGATTGCAGCGTGGCCATCCCCCCGGGGGGTGATTTCTTGCTTTCTGTCTCTCTGTCTCTCTCTCTGTCTTTTTGGCGAGCACACACGCCCTATAGCAAAAACCTCTTAAAAAAAAAAAAAAAAAAGAGCAAGTATTTTGTGACTCTTGGAAAGTACATAAAATTTAAATTTCCTCTCCATAATTATATTGGAACATAGCCCTGCTCATTCGTTTATGAACATCTGTGGTTGTGTTTATGCTATAGTGGTAGCGTCAAGTCATCACAACCGAGACTCAGTGGCCTGTAAAGCCCAAAAGACTATATGCCCCTTTATAGAAGATGTTCGCTAATCACTGGTATAAGTGAAAATGTGATCCTAACTAGTAACTTTGTTAAGAGTATTAACAATCTTTATAGAGTTTGCTTCAATTCATGAAAGGAACTCAGCACCAGAGGATGCATTTGGGATTCATTGGTGCATGGACATTTCATAGATATAAACCAGCATGCTAAGAAGTATAAATGATATTCATTTATTTATCTCTTCCATGAGAAAGAAAGACAAGCAGGTACCCCCCCACCCCGACCAAAGGTCTTTACACCACCATCCACCCCAGCCTCAGCCAGCCCAGATCACAGCCATGCACTTGTGCACCAGTGTGTACAGGAAGGCCCCCTGATGTAAACCTGGGACCTTCCAATGTGGGTCCAGTGGTTACCACTGCACCACTGTCTGGCTCTATTTATTTTGTTTCAGGAGTTTGTTGAGGAGAATGATTAATGTTAAAACTATCAGTTGTCAATATCAATAAGTGAAAGATAAGAAGAGTGACAAAAAGAGAGAAATTTACAACATTTTAATTTAAAATTTCTTTCAAAAGAAAAAACATTCCACAGATCTTGCCATCTCACATTGCCTTCTTCTGCACATCCTTTCTCCAACCCAAACTTTTAAGTTGTTGGGAAAGTCATGATGTATTTGTCCATTTTTCTCTGCAAAATTGCATCATGACTTTCCTGACAACCCAATAGAAGTATATAACACAGTGGTTAAAACCATGGATCTGGGGTCAGCAGGAGGCATGGTAATTAAGGTGCTGGATCCCTCATGGCCAACGGCGTGGTTCAAGTCCCAGATCTAGAGGCTTGAAAATCATGCCAGGTGCATGTGAGTGTCTGAAATTCTGAGAGGAGGATGAAAGATAAGGGATTGTGGCATGGCCATCCTCCGGCAGGGAGGTGGTGATTTCTCACTTTTTCTCTTTCTCATTGGCAAGCACACATGACCTATAGCAAAAAAAAAAAAAAAAATTAAAAAGTTAAAAATAAAAAAAAATTTTTTTGGAGAGGTTTTTGCTATAAGGCACATCTGCTTGCCAGAAAGACAGAGAGAGACAGAGAGACAGAGAGACAGAAACTGAGAAATCACCCCCCCACCCCAGGAGGGATGGCCATGCATAATCCCTTCTCCTCTATTCTCCTCTCAGGATCTTGGACATACACGCACATGCCCGGCGTGAGTTTAAGCCACCGGGCCTGTGACTTGAACCGCTGCGAACTACGTGGGAGTCCAGTGACATAGCCATTACACCAACTGCTGGTCCCCAAATAAAATAATTTTTAAAAAATAGCCAATAGAGGCCAGACAATCACACAGCCATAGCACAATGTCTGTGAGGTTGGCTCGGATAAAAAGGCCCCAGGTTTGCATCCAGAGACCTCTCTGTGTACACTGGCCATTCATGTCCCCATGACCCAAGACTGGCTAAAGCTGGGGTAGATCATGGCATCAGGACTCTGTTCGGGATGTTCTCTGTCTCTCTTCCTCTCTCATTCATGGAAAAAAACTTTTTATAATAGTAAATAAACTATACCATTGAATTTTTTTAAAAATCCTGTTGTCATCTCCAGCAGGAAAACTAACTTGAAACGATAGTATAAATAAATGGAGAACCAGAAGACAAATATACCTTATCTCTGTAGGAAATCCTCTGCAATGTCTATACTTGCCACTCCTCTTATCACACTATTTTATAACAGCTTTCTAAAGTTATTTATGTAACCCACTAGACTCTCCATGCAATGTCTGACTTGCCTGTCTTTAGAGCCTCAGCACCTAGAAGGTACTGTGAATATTTAGTAATATTTGTTACATGGACAGCTAGGTGAATGGATGTATACGGCCATCATTTCCTGAAACTACCCTGAAAACTGTTATGGACACGTGTTTATCTGACTGTTCACCTATGTTCCTGGAAAGAGATTTAAAACCTGTCTGGTTATTCTCCTTCCCTAAATCCTGCTCTCTTCTGCTTTGCTGGGATTAACACATAACCCCTTAGATGTTCACCCTAATCTCCAATCTAGGTAGTCTAAAATAGCTCACTCACCTCTGCCTTGGGCCAGCCGATGACGTGGGAATTGAGGCACTAGATTCCCACATGGC
Source organism: Tupaia tana (assembly GCA_026018925.1). NCBI lineage: Eukaryota > Metazoa > Chordata > Mammalia > Scandentia > Tupaiidae > Tupaia > Tupaia tana. Next base: position 70,040,066 of record JAKSZU010000001.1, read on the forward strand.
CAACCACAGGTGAAGTCCTGGACCTGGCAGCTTGAAAATCATGCCAGGCACATGTGCATTCCCAAAAGTCCCAAGAGGAGAATGGAGGAGAAGAGATTGTGGCATGGCCACCCCGCTGGGGGATCATTTCTCACTTTCCCTCTCTCTCCCTCCAGCAAGCACACTTGCTCTCTGGCAAAAACCTAAACCACAAAGCCTACCTTAGTATGAGATCAAAGGTTCGGTTAATAAAAGAGAAGGCTGATAGGCTACTCATATATCCTTCTTATGTTTGAAGGAAGAAACTGCCATAGCACAGTACACAGAAGCCACAATCCTGTGTGTCGTGTGTGCATTCGTTCCATGTATGTCATTGGAGTGGTCTGACCTTATATATGTTTTCTTAACAATATTATCTTAGCTGGTTTAAACCTCTAAGTTTCTGAAGAGAGCTGGGCCAGATGATCTCTTCATTTTCTTTTCTATTATTCTGTAGTTCTATTTTAACCTTGAGATGAATTCAGAAAGACATTTGAAATAGCTTATTATATAGATTGTAGTTTCTATACTTATGTTCTTCGTTTTCAAGAACATCACCGAGGAATTTTAAGTGAATTATCAATGAAAGTTTCAGACTAAAAATTATTCATATTCAAAAATTATTCATTTATAGCATATTAAATTGTAATAGTTTATCACCAAAATGATTAGTCTATTATAATCCACATCACGGAGTGCCTTGTCTATAAATGTGTGTAATGTTTTAATGGACATGGCATGCAGTTCTCTGACTATATACAGGTTAAATTACAGCTCTACTGCAGATGTCTCAGTGTGACTTCTGTAAACCAATCTACCTGTAAGTCAGCAAGAGGTTTTCAGCAGTATATATTTTAAAAGAAAAAAAAAAGGATATAATTGTTTTTCCTGCATTCTCTAGACTAGTAGGAGACAGGTTATCAAAAGAAATGAGTTTTAAGCTGAAGAGAGGACTTGGATCAGTTAATGAAAGTGAGAATTCCATGCTTATCAACCTAGTATAAATAAACATGGGTTTGCAGAGTACCTTAAAGAAGAAAGGGAAGGGTTTTTGTCAAATAGAACAGGTGGCTGGATAGAGAGAGGTGTAATTGGAGAGCTTTCAGATTCAGCCCAAGGAGTTTGAATTTACTATAGTAATCAATAGAGCACATGTGCATGTTTTTGAGGAGTGATGAAATAAAAATTGTATTTTAGTAAAGTGTTTGACTGCTTAGTCCCCAAAGCACAGTGGAAACTAGCAAAACAGCATGGATAAAGTATTTTTTCTTGTCTCAACAATGACATGATATGTATAGAAGCTGATCCATTGGCACTCTTCACAGGGTAACTTCTAAATAAGCACACGTGAATACTTTTTTAAAGATTATTTATGTGCATGAGAAAGATTATTCAGTGATTGATTGAATTTTGATAGAGGCTCGCCATGTCCAGATCTTCTTGCCCCAACTTCCTAGCTAGCTAGAACAGCAGACATGCACTACCACACCCTTCCTATTCCAGGTTGGGCAAGGAGCCCAGCCTGGGCCTACTGTGTGGCCTCAGTCTCTGCATAGTAGAGTCTAACCAAGCGAGCCACAGCAGCTGAGCTTGAATATTTTTTGATACACACCATGGAAAACATTTCCACTGAGATGCATGTGAAGTGTATGTTGAGTGGGTTTGTTTGGTTTTATTTGGCATCTCTCGAAATTGTCCATTTCTGTTGTGATTAGGCTCTCTCTTGACATGCTCTTTCATCTGTATAGGTTGCTGTTCCTGCTCCATGGGAAATGGTGCATTACACTGCCCATCAACAGAGCCAGTAGCAAACATAAGCACCAGTGGGTCTGTGACTCCTTCATTTGAGAAAAGTAAGTGCCCCTGGGCTCTGAGGATGGGTTTAAGGAACACAAGATTCCTTGTCCGTATGCTCAAAAGAACTCTATATATAGAGTTTCTATAGAAGTGAGCCAGCCCTGTAGCCTAGTGGTTAAGGGAGCCAGATCTCAAATGACCAGCCATGTATTAGTTCAAATCCTGGCCCTGATGATTTGAAAAACAACACTTTGAGCCTATGCACATGTGCTCAAAATCCTGACAGGATGGAGAAATGGAGAAGGGATTGTGGTATCACCATGCCCCTTTGGGGCCTTGGGAATTTTGATGTCACAAAACACATGAGTTTTAGGAAAGAAGCATAAAAATAAAAACTGACAGTTTAACTGAATGTCAGAAGGAGTTTTCTATCAGAAAAAAATTAGTGAGGGCTCAATATTGATGTATTTTTATACCTTCCTATGGAAACGTGAATTCTACTATTACTAAGATTCATTCCTAGGGCTGGTCCTGTGGCCTTGTGGTTAAGGGAGTTCAGTGATCAATTGCAGTTGAAATCCTGCCCCCAGTGACTTGAAAAACACATCAGGCACATGCATGTGCATTTTCCAAGTCTTGACAGGATGGAGAAATGGAAGAGAAAGGATTGTGGCATGACCATGGCCCACTGAGGGTGCTTTCTCCCTCTACCTGTCTCTCTCTCTCTCTCTCTCTGGCAAGCACACACACCCTGTGGAAAAAATAAGAAAACAAAATAATATTAGTTCCTGAAAACTTTTAAATGATAAGTCTTCTTGGATCTTCTGACTGTATTTTGCAAAAATCTATAGAATAAGAGCCATCGTATATGGACTTCATCAAATCATACAATTTAGTATCACTCCTAAGCCTGAAACAAATCAGAGAGTTTAAGGAAGTCACAGTGTAGAAAAATGAGAATTTTTAGAGTTCAACAATATAAATTCATTCCCCACCTCCAGGCACAGTACAAAGGCAAAACAGTTGCATTTAAATTGTTGAATGGCAAGAGTATGGAAAAGGCAAAGATAGTAAAAGATATTTTTATCCATTTTTGTGATATCTATACAAAATATAGATATTTTATTATTTATTATACATACCAGGTTTATTATATATACTTCTGGAATTTTAAGTTTTATTTTATTTCTGATAGTGAATACTTGCTTGCATGAGAGAGAGAAGCACCCTCAATAGAGTCTTGTCCCACCTCTCCCCCAGCCCTCTAGTTCACGGGATCTTAAGCATGTGTGCACATTCACTCTGCATGTTTTCAGCTGATCCAGGGATCCAAACCTACAGCTGGCCACGTGGCTTCCAGCACTGCAGTTACTTCACCAGGCTGGGCCAATGCTAGATTCTGTTTAATGGTGGTATATATCTTTCTCTAAAAAGTGGCTACAGGAAGTATGATTTTGTATTTTTGGCTTGAAGGCAAGAGCTATAAAACTAGTTTTTAACCACTGTCTGTCATAAGACTATACATTGGGCTACATATTTATTTTGTAAAAATGTTCTCTTTTACTTTGACTGCCATATATAGAGTATAGCTGAGGCAGAAAAACAAAGGTTTCTTTTTTTAAAATTATATATTTAATTTTATTTATTATTATTATTCAGTTTGACCAGAGGGACAGAGAAAGAGAGAGTTAAAAAGGGAGAGAGCAAGCTGCCAGATCCAGGACTCGAACTAGAGTTGACCATGTGGGAGTCCAGCAACTTAACCACCATGCCACCTACCAGTCCCAATACAAAGATTTATTGTGAAGAGTTCCTCAGCTTTAGTTTATGCCAGAGAAGAGTTATGCCTGTGATTTGAGTTTGTTTTTTATATGTGAACAGTATCATAGTATATGTTTACATGATTCCTTTAAGGCCATTTCTCAGGCAAATTACAAACTCTTTAATAAAAGGCAAGAGTTGGGACCACCAGATGGCATAGCAGTTACTTCACTGGATTCCCATGTAGTAGACCGCGGTTCAAGTCCTGGACCCGGTGGCTTAAAACTCATACCAGGTATGTGCGTGTGTGCCCAAAGTCCCAAAAGGAGAATGGAGAATGGATTGTGGTGTGGCCATCTCCCCGGAGGGTGATTTCTCACTTTCTGACTCTCTGTCTTTCTCTGTCTCTCTGGCAAGCACATGTGTGCTATAGTAAAAATCTCTTTAAAAAAACAATTAATTAAATAAATTAATCAAATTAATAAATAAATAAAAGGCAAGAGGTAATGGTAAATTTATTTTATATTTGACCAAAAGCAGGATAAGCATGACTAATATTTAAATTTATTACATATTAATGATAAAACTTTAGTTTTTAATTTGGCCTTTAAAAACTATAAACATATAAAATTATATAGTAAATGTCATAGTATAATTACATGTTATATTGTATAATTACATATACGTATGTGTGTGTGTGTGTGTACAGACATGCACAATTGAATAGTACAAAGGGAACAATTACATACTACTTGCGTTTTTCAGATAGAAACACTCTACAACTAAAACTCTCCTAAAACAACATGAAGGCGCTTTCCTCCAATTTCATCTAAGATAATATACTGATTCTTAGCTGAATGTGCTTTTTTGTTGTTTCTCTTAGGAAGTCATTACAAATTTAAAATGCATTCCAATAAAAAGCTCTGATTACAGATTGTCGTGCTTTCTGTTTTATAGATGATCATTGTGTGAGTCGCTGCAACTCTCAGAGCTGCATATTAGCCCAGGAAGAAGAACAGTATCTGCAGAGCGGGGACCAGCAACTGACTCGACATGTGTTGCTGTGTTTACTTCTCATTATTGGCCTGTTTGCTGTAAATATTTCTTCTGGTTTTGTTTCAGGGTCGTTTCTTTAAATGTTTGGCAAAGGTTTTATTCAGGCATCTGGGAGAAACTCAGTTGCTGCTTTTTGGAAGTATGGCAGATAGGCCGTCTGAATCCTGTTCTTGAGCTCAGTGTTATGGAGGTGTGGTGCAAGGGAATGAATCATTCATACTATGCTGTTGCTTACGTGTTCCGATTGCTTTTTCTGCTCAATCATTTATTCATTTTATGCCCTGAATAAATGAAAAAAATGCATTCTAGATTTATAAAGTACTCTCACCAGCTTTGAATATTATAAATGTTTCATTTTAATGACTCGACTTTTTTTATTAATGCATTTCTTTGATTGCTATAGAGTATTTTGTTTTTCCTTGAGAGAAAAAGAAAGAGTTAGATGGATAGGTAGAATGAATTTGGTAAAACCAAGTATCTCCATGATGTGTGCAGGGCCAATTATTCTTAACATACTTGACTGACCAAAGTGGGTAAATACCTACATTATCTCAGAAGATACTCACCTGAGAAAAAAACTTTAAAAATAATTTTTAATTATGAAAATAACATAACCACTTTGTATAATAGACACAAAATATTAAAAAGAGGGAAAATATCCATCATACTACTGTCTTTCTTTTTAAAACATTTTTCATGGTTCTAATCATATATACAGATTTACATCCTACTTTTGTCACTTATTTTCATGTTGCTATATGGTATTCATTGCTCTTAATTTAAATGACTTTCCACTGAACTATAGAAGAGATACCACTTCCTTATGACTTGTTCTTAGCTCTTAAAAATGCTCTAATAAGTATCTCTCATTATATTTATGATAGATACTAATCTATCTTTATGATAGATTCCCAAAATTGAAAAACTTATATCAAAGAATATAATGAAAAAAAGCATTCTAGATTTATAAAGTACTCTCATCAGCTTTGAATATTATAAATGTTTCATTTTAATGATTTAACTTTTTTTATTAATGCATTTCTTTGATTGCTATAGAGTATTTTGTTTTTTCTTGAGAGAAAAAGAGAGTTAGGTGGACAGGTAGGTAGGTCCCTTGATAGAGTCTCACCACACCACGATCCTCTCCCAAGTCTGCTAGACAGCCAGAATCAAATACGCACAGGTGCACCCAGCATATTTAGGTAGACCCAGGATCCAAATCCAGCCCTTCCATGTGGCTCCAGCACTGCACAGCAGTGCCCTCCACCTGTGCCGCCATGGCTCAGCCATTAAAGGGTGATTTAAAAAAATAAAGAAAGAACTGTATGGGCCAGCAAGTTGTGTGGCAGTTGCAGTGGCTGATCCCACATGGCCAACTGCACAATTCAAGTCTCAGACCCAGCAGCTCGGGGACATGCCAAGGCATGAATGCGTGCCAAAAAATATCCCAGGAGGAGAATAGAAAAGAGGGCATTGTAGGGTAGTCATCCCACTGGGGGTAGAGTGGGTGCTTTCAGTTTCCTTCTCTCTCTCTCTCTCTCTCTCTCTCTCTCTCTCTCTCTCTCTCAGATGCCTTATAGCAAATTACAAAAACAAAACAAAAAACTAGCTATATGTCCTTTTCTGTAAATTACCAGTTATTATATAATTCTTTGAGGTGATTCAAGTGTAACTTACCTAGAAGCAGGAGATGGACCATATAATCTGAGATACTCATTAATAGTATGATATCAGCCAGCACCACTTCAACTGCTGTTTAAGAACAAAAAATAAGAAATGCTGCCAAGAATTGCTGCTTAGTGGTGTAATTGTTTTCATTGTGTAGAACTAATTTTAAAATCACTCCTGTCTTGGGCTAGTCGACAGTCCTGATATATTATGTAAGCTTCTGTATTTTGCCTCACGTCTTCTTGCTTCAGATCTGATCAGAATAGATGCTGTTTGAATGACATCTGTCAAGAGGAGAGATTGAAACCTCTTGTTTGAAAGACAAAGCCTCTATATTCTCTGTGTTTTTCCCTTTCGTCTTTTTTCCCCCTAATTATTAAGTAGCTAAGTTATTGTACTGTGCTCTGAATGGAGAGAAATAATTAAAATATTCTTCTTTCTTTTCTTTATAGAATCTTTCCAGTTGTCTATGGTGGCTATTCAACCAAGAACCTGGAAGACTGTATGTTGAGTTACAGTTTTTCTGTGCTGTGTTTAACTTTGGCCAGGTATTTATTTACTAAAAACGTGGAGGGGTTTTTGTTTTCCTAGATGGGTTGATTGGGAGTGGTGGTACAAATATTGCTGTTTTCTTTAAAATCAGAAGGGCTTAGTTTGTTTGCCAGCTGCTGGTACGGATGACAGCTGACAGCTGCTCCCTGTCTCTCAGTAGAGATGAATTACTATACTGGTTAAAGCCATCAGAATGTACACTGAGTATTTTAATCAGAAATGCCAAATAGTTCTTTGCTTTGGTTTTGAGATAAAAGAATGATCATTTAAGCAGCCACTAGATTTCCTAAGTTCTTTTTAAACTTTGTTGTGATCTTAGCAAGTCTCTTTGAGAAAATAACTTACCTTCCCAAAGATTTTAGCCACTTAAATTGATGAACATCATTTCATTTACATTTTGATGTTTCTTTAACAATAGGTACTCAGAACTTTTTAAAAACTGTGTAGTGTATAAATTTTGGTCACGGGTAGTAGTTACCATTTGTTGAGACTCTACTCTGTGCCCACAATTGTTAAGCATTTTACATTTATTATCTTATTTAAACATCACAACAATACCTGCAAAGTAGATATTGACATCCCAGTTTAAAAATATGGAAACTAAAGTATCATGAAGAAGTAGTAGGTAGTTGCTACTATCAATGTATAAGTCACTATTAAAGTGGCTACTTAAGGATAAATTACATTTTTACATATTAAGAACATTATTATTATTATTACTATTATTATTATTATTTAGTTTGCTGTAGGGCATGTGAGCCCACCAGAGAGACAGGAGAGAGGAGGAAACAGTGAGAAATCTATGCCCCCAGTGGGGTTACGGGGGTGATCGCACCACAATTCCTTCTTCCTTCTCCTTTCAGGATTTTGGTCATGCACACACATGTACTTGGTGTGATTTTTCAAGCCATCAGGTCCAGGACTTGGACAGCACAATTGGCCATGTGGGATCCAGCCACCTAACTCCTCGCCATCTGCCAACCCAAGAAAACATTTTTATGTACAAATCTCAAATTTTGATCTTTTCTTTAGTGCTCATTAACTAAGTAGAGATTATTAGCCCACAGGTTGAATATCAGGTTGAAAAAAACACTGTGCTTGAAATCAGTGAGTTTGTTTATTAAATCTGAAATAATTTACCACAAGTAAATTAACATTTGTCAGTAGAGGCTCCTGCCAGTTTTTTTCCCAATATTAATTTCTTGAAGTTTTGCCACTATTGAGGGAGCAAAAATGGCTCTGTCTAAAGAGACAAGTGTCCTTGGGTCACCCTCTGGTGTAGTGGTTAAAGTGGCTGGAGCCTACATGGCCAACTGCATGGACCAAGTCTTGGATATGGCATCTTGAGAAGCGTACCAAACACACATGCATGCATTCCCAAAATCCCAAAAGGGGGAGATGGGGAAAGGACTGATGTGTGACCATTCCCCATAGAGATGCTTTCTCACTTTCCCTCTCTTCCTGTCTCTCTCCAGTAAACACACACACCCTGACAATTATTTTTAGTGCTAAATAAAACAGAAAAAGAGAAGTGACCCTAATCACTTTATTAAAAATATGAGCATTCAGGGCCAGCAGGTAGCATGGTGGTTAAGAGTGCTGGACTCCCACATGGCCGACCATGGTTCCAGTCTTGGACCTGGCAGCTTGCTTTCCCACTTTCTCTCTCTCTCTCCCCCATCTGGTTAGTTTTAAAAATAAATAAAGTTTAAATAAAAATAATTCCTTAAAAAAATACATGAGGGGGCCCAGCAGGTGGCATGGTGGTTAAGGCGCTAGATACTCCCACATGGCTAACTGTGGTTCAAGTCCTGGACCTGGTGGTTTGCTTTCTCACTTTCCCTTTCTCTCTCTGTGTGTCTCTCTCTATGGTCAAATTAAAATAAATGAGTTCATAAATAAAATTGAATAAATAATTTTTTTTTAAATGAGCATCCAAAGAGCTACTTGATCCCCATCTTATCTCATGATAGTGTTTTGTCTTTGTTTTTTAATTGCTGGAGGACCTGTGTGCTCACCAGAGGAAAGAAGGGCGCATACCCAGTGCGTTTACTCCATTTCCTCATCCTTTTGAGACTTTGGCCATGCATGCACATGTGCCCAGTGTTTTCTTAAGCCACTGGACTAGTATTCAAACCATGGTCAACCATGTGGGATCTAGCTCCTTTAACCACTAGGGCTACGAGGCCAGCCCCATGGTACTGTTCAAGATTTGATTTTATATCCAAGAACTACAAAATATAAAGTTGAAAACCATAGTCTTACTTAGCACTTAGCATTCAGAAAGTCTACTCCAAGTTGAGCTATCGCAAGACTGGGATTGAGAAAATAACCTTCAACAGAATCACCTCATGAACTGAAGCTAATGTCAGAAATGCTGCATTTAAAATGTGCCAACGCAGAGGCCACCAGATAGAATAGTGGTTATATTGCTGAACTCCCACATAGTCAAAACCATGATTTGGGTCCCAGACCCAGTGTCTTGAAAATCATGCCAGGTATGTGTGCGTGCATGCCCAAGATCCCAGGAGGAGAAGGAATTGCAGTGTGGCCATCCTTCCAAGGAGCTGATTTCTCACTTTCCCTCTCACTGTCTCTTTCTCTCTCTCTCTCTCCAGTAAGAGCATGTGCCCTATGGCAAAAACTTCTTTTTTTTCTTTTTTTTGGAGAGGTTTTTGCTATAGGGCGTGCATGCTCGCCAGAAAGACAGAGACAGAGAGACAGAAAGCAAGAAATCACCCCCTGGGGGGATAGCCATGCTGCAATCCCTTCTCCTCCATTCTCTTCTTGGGATCTTGGGCACACATACACACGCACCTGGTGTGAGTTTAAGCCACCGGGTCCAGGACTCGAACTGCGGTTGTCTACATGGGAGTCCAGTGACATAGCCATTATGCTAACTGCTGGTTCTGAAAAAACTTCTTTAAAAAAAAAAGTTCTCACACAGCTTATGGCTCAAGTGGTTCCAAGAACCAAGAGAGATATAAACTTCAGTCCCATCCCACTTTCTTCTTGGGGAGATGTAAAATCATTCTCTTCCGTTTATGGTTTGGGATGAAGAAAGTGAGGTCCATCATGTAACATATCACACCCTCCATTCCATCTCCCACCAAGCTGTGCTCAGGTCCTTATCTCTGTGTACCTGACAAGTGGCAGCTCCCAACCTCCTGTCTCCCCAGGCAGTCCTAAATCTTCCTGCTCTGTGGCTAGAATCTGGTACCAATTTGCCTCACCCCCAAATCCCTAAGCCCTCTCCCTGACAAGTAGCCAGTTTCACTTTACGTAAATTCTGTTCAGTTACTGCATTGTAATTAGATCTTGTGGCACTCGTTAATGATATAATTTATGAAGTTCTAATAAATATAATTAGAAAAGTACATAGAAAAATAACAAGTATTTAAGTATAGTGGGAGATAGTTTCTTTTTAGAAAGAAGAAAACAAAGACTTGTAGCCCTTATATTGCTGGCATTTTTCTTTGGTAAGCTAGCACACAAACGTGGTTTTCTCAGCACTGGTCTGTCGCACCCATCAAAATGAGAAAGACAGCATGATTGGGAAGAGGCAGCAAAGGACCATATCTACCTCCAGGCACTGAAGCTTAGAGGGCCTGCATTGTGTATTCCATTTACAATGTTGCTCTAATCAGTGTAGGTTTGCTTCCTTGATTTCTGTCTTAAATTTTTATTGTTGAATTAAAAAAAAAAAAGCTAACTTTGTTGTATTTCCTAGGGATTTATTTCATTTGGAATCTTTGGCCTGGACAAACATTTAATCATCCTACCTTTCAAAAGAAGGTAAATTTCATTTTGAAATCTACATCTGTCAAAGTGATGACAAAGCCACAGGGATTTCCTTATGAAGAATAACAAATGAGAATACCCCAACTTGGAGGAGGGACAAAGAGGCAAGGGAACAAATCTTTGCACTTCCTCAATTGTTTTCAAAATCAGAATCAGTTCAAACCAGAAGTGCTCATAGAGTTTATCTTACCAGTCCTATGAGAAGCTTAAACAGTAACTGTTCTTTCTTCTTCTCCTTCTTATTCATCAACACCATCCGTAAGATATAGTAACCAGGGACACAATCATTTCCTCTTGAAGGAAGAAAGCATAATAGCCAGTTCACTGAACTCAGTTATCAGTGTCATCTCTGGGCAGATAGCACAGTAAACAGTTCTTATTGTCTGTGCTGGCAGATACAAAATTGTCTGTGCTCCCAATCCTGATATTTGTCTCTGGGTACCGACATTGAAAAATTATTAAATAAAACTTGATCCCTACATTATCTTTGCATTTCCAAACAGTAGAATTTAGAATAAGGAAATTGTACTGGTGGAAATGGGTCAAGCATGTCTGGAGGGTTGGCAGAATGAGCAAGTCCTCCGCCCCAGCTGCTTTGAATAGAGAACTGAATGCAGAACCCTTTTCTGCTTCAGAGACCAAAGATGTCTGGGTGTTGTAAATGACAGCTTTGGTGAATTCTTAAACTTTGGTTTTCAGACTTGAATTCCTATGGAACAATAAGGAAACAGCAGAAAACAGGGACTCTCCTGTTTCTGAGGAAATAAAAATGACATGTCAACAGTTTATCCATTATCACCGTGACCTCTGTATCCGAAACATTGTCAAGGAAAGAAGGCAAGTGCAAGTTCCAGATAATTATGTATTAGATGTTAATTTTGGATTGTAATGGGCTAAGTAATGTGGCCATGACTAACTACATGATGTTTTTTTTTGGAGAGGTTTTTGCTATATAGGGTGCATGCGCTCGCCAGAAAGAGAGACAGAAAGCAAGAAATCACCCCCCCCAGGGGGGATGGCCATGCTGCAATCCCTTCTCCTCCATTCTCCTCTCGGGATCTTGGGCACACACGCACACGCACCCAGCATGAGTTTAAGCCACCGAGTCCGGGACTCAAACTGCATTCGGCTACATGGGAGTCCAGCAACATAGTCATTACGTTAACTGCTGGTCCCCATGATGGTCATTTTTAATAACACACATATATATAAAAGTTTTAACAGCTATGGGTCAGTTTATAGTTTAAAAATAGCATAGGGGACCAGCAGGTGGCATGGTGAGTGGTTAAGGTGCTGGACACTCCCACATGGCTGTGCTGGACACTCCCACATGACGGAACGCAGTTCAAGTCCCAGACCTGGTAGCTTGCTTTCTCACTTTCCCTCTCTCTTGCTCTCTGTGTCTCTCTCTAGTCAAATTAAAATAAATGAATGAATAAATAAAAGAAATAGCATATTTAAAAAGCCATACTGATTTTAATCTTTTATATTTTTTAAATGTCAGCTAGTTTCTGATTTCTATATAAAATGTGAAAACTTTAGAATGAATCAAAATGTAATAGAATATTAATACTCACTTCATTTTGGCCATTACTGTCTCTCAAAGAACTTTGAGATACACTGGATTTGGAAGTGGTATTATATTCCCATCTCCTAGTGGCATTGTTATTTCTTACTACTAATGCTGTTAAGAAAATTAAACGAACTTTCTGCCTCTTCATTAATTCTGCACTTAAACTTCACATCAAGCTCTGATCTTTGGTCTATGACATTATATTCACCTTATAATCCCCAAGGTACAGAGTGTGCAGCAGGAAATGATGAACTTTGAATAAACAGATGTTACAGTGCCAGCATTTTTGCCTGTCCTAAAAGAAAATCAGGGCTGACCCTATAGCCCAGCGGTAAAGGGAAGCCAGATCTCATAAGGCCAGCTATGGTTTAAGTCTGTCCACAGAAGCTTGCAAAAAACACCGAGCACATGTGCATGCCTGCCCCAAATCCCAACAGGATAGAGGAATAGAGAAGAAAGGACTGCAGTGTGACTAATCCCCACTGGGGGCATGCTTTCTCCCTCTTTCTCTCTCTGTCTCTCTAGTGAGCACATGTACCCTCTGGTAATTAAAAAAAGAAAAAGAGAGGCTGGTAGGTGGTGTGGTGGTTAAGGGTGCTGGACTCCCACATGGTCGAGTGTGGTTTGAGTATCAGACCTGCGGCTTACTTTCTCACTTTCCTCTCTCTCTTTCTCTTACTGTGTCCCTCTTTGTGAAGTTAAAGTAAATAAATAAATATGTTAAATAAAAATAACTATTTTAAAAAAGAAAAAAGGAAAAATCAAACAATACAAAACAAAGAACTATAAAGTTATAACTAAAATGTGAAAATTACTTTTTAGGATGATTTATTCACATATATTATGCCACTATATTTAACATATGTGTCATTATAATCAGAAGGGCAGCCCAGTATGGATTGGGTGTGGACTAATACTAGAACCCAGTTCCTAAACTGTCACTTATTAGCTGCGTGACATTGTGCAAGTTCAAATTCTCTAAACCTTAGTTTTCCTCTTTCAAATATTTGACTCTTGAGGTTTCAGTTACATGATAAAATGACTATAATATGTCTAGCCCACTTCTGGCAGTGGTAAGCTATGAAGAAAAGTTAGTCTTCCACCCTTACAGAGCCATGCCTAGCATCATAGATGTCGAAGCCATTTATGGATAGTTTGAACAATTCAAAACTGCATTTTGGGGATTGGCCCCATTGTCTACTGGTTAAAAGAGCCAGATCCCACCTGGTTGACTGTGGTTCAAATCCTGGCCTGAAAGCTTGAAAAACATGCCAGGTGCATGAGCATGGGTGCCCCAGATCTTGACACAATGGAGAAACAGAGGAGAAGGGATTACAGCATGACCACACCTCACTGGGGAGGGGAGATGTTTTCTTCCCCTCTCCCCTTCCTGTTTCTCTGCGGTGAGTACATACACCTTCTAACAAAAAAAGAAAAAAATTAAAGGCCAGCAAGTGGCATGGTGACTAAGGCACTAGAACCTACATGGCCGACTCTGTGGTTCGAGTCCCAGGCCTAGCAACTTGAAAAACTAACCAGGCATGTGTGCATGCGTGCTCAAAAATCCCAAGAGGAGAATGGAGAAGGGATTGTGGTGTGGCCATCCCTCCCTCTCCCCCCGGCAGAGAAGATGTCTCCCTCTCTGGTGAGCACACACAACCGATGGGGAAAAAAAAAAAAAAAAAAAAGCCCACAGTTGAAACTATTTTTTTCTCAGGTTTTTGCCATTAGGTACATCTGCTCACCAGACAGAGACAGTGAGAGGGAAAGTGACAAATCACTTCCCAGGGGGGTGGCCCATGACAGTCTCTTCTCCTCCATTCTCCTCTTGCACACATGCTCGGCGTGATTTTCAAGCCACCAGGTCTGGAACTTGAATTATGATTGGCCATGGGGGAGTCTGGCTGTCTTAACCACCACGCCACCTCCTGGCCCCTTAAAACTATTTTTTAACATTAAAAAAGAACTCCATGTTAGCTCTGCCAGGCCCATTGTGCTTGCTAGCTGTCCAGAAGCCCAGCTCGTACCATGTGCAGGGCTGCCTGGCTGCCTTGGGTCCATAGGCTTGTACGTGCTGGCCTGTGCTCTGCCCCATCCCAGGCTTTCCAGCTGTACAGCACCACAGGCCCCGCCCAGCTCCGTACAGCTGTTGTTTGCTGCCCGATCACAGTCATCAGGAAATAAATGTTCTCAGTTGGTCTCTGGGACAGAAGGTGTTAAGCTATAAATTAAGAGTCAGCAAGCAAAAAGAAGGCTCAGGAACCGGTCACAATATTTGGGTTTTTGTTGAAAGTGATGTTTGCAGTTGCAAAGCATAAATTAAGATATCACTAAGTTGAATACTGATGTTGAAATATTGTGATTTTATGTACTTGACATAATTTTTCATGTATATTCACCTCTTTTCTGATTCTCATATGAGACTCTAATGTAGTATATATTCATTTTTGGTTACATGTTTTTGAATTTTTGTCCTATTTCTCATTTCATCTTCATCTACCGTTGCCTATTGTCGAGCATTTTAGGTCCTGCAGTGTAACAATGCTTGTGGACAGATTCATGTTGTCCACTACATATTCCAATGAAAATGTACAGAATTCATGTAACTGGGATTTTGTTTTAAATTTCTCTTTCCTTTGTTTACTTGCTCATAATTAAGGCATCCCAACTGGCATCAGGAAGATAAATTTTAAATAATGAAGCAGCAGGTTCATAAAGTATATATTTTAAATCTTAAATTTATAGCAAGACAGGTCTCACTTATTCTTTCCTTGCTTTCCAATGAGGCAAATTCCGACAAACACATCAGTAGGATTGTCTTGGCGTGGAGGGCAAGAAGAAAGGCTCCTTACGAACACTAAAAGCTAACCACAACGTTTGATTTGAGTAGTGGAGTAAAACTAGTCACTCCTTAACTTGTGAAAAGTGTTTAGTATTCTTGAGGCAATTAAATGAGTATAACTAAGAGTGTAAGTTATAAAGGGGTAGATCTGATCATGAAAGGCCATGCTACTATAAAGAGACTTTCTGGGCCTGCCGGTGGTGTGGTGGTTAAGGTGGCTGCATCCCATACGGCTGACTGTACAGCTCGAGTTCTGGACCAGCTGCTTGAAAAACAAATTGGGTGTGTGTACATATGTGTGAGTGTCCAAAATCTTGAGAAGAAAATAGGAGAAAAGGGATTGTGGCACAGCCATGCTCCCCCCCCCCCCCCCGGTGGAGGTGGGAGGGGAACCTCTCTCTCTCTCTCTTGTGAGCACACATGCCCCATAGCAAAAACTAAAAACGACTATGTTTTGTAGATATATTTGCATTATCTATGTCATTACTTTTGTTACTGTTTAAGTACGTTTGTCCTCACAAGCATTATTGGCATATTTTATTTTTCACCCGTGGGTCTTTCTAGGGTCAGGCAAGTTGATATACCTTTTCTATTAGGGAGTTTCATTCCTGCCATGCTTTTTTTTTTTTACCTATCATGCTGTCTTTCCTTGTTTCCATCTGTTTTTCCCTGCTTGTCCTCTATCGTGCAGTGCTGCTACCAGACTTACAGAACATATGGGTGAATCATTGCTTTGACACACAGGTGTGGTACAAAGACTTCTGCTGGGACCTTCTGTGGCTGTGACCTGGTGAACTGGCTCATCGAAGTGGGCCTTGCCTCTGACCGGGGTGAAGCTGTGATATACGGAGACAGACTGGTGCAAGGAGGAGTCATCCAGCACATTACCAATGAGTATGAATTTCGGGATGAGTACTTGTTTTACAGATTTCTTCAGAAGAGTCCTGAACAGAGTCCTCCTGCCATTAACATAAGCACGCCCCGACAGGAAATATATAAGGAGACTGAGCACTCACCTCCATCCTCACTTTCCCCTAAGACCTAACTTATGATGGAGAGAACCCACAGGGAATCTCATTCTAGCCCGAGAGCTGCTGCTTGTGAGAGATATTATCTTGGGCAAGTTTCAACCTCTTGGAACCTCAGTTGTGTCTTCTGTGAAATTTTACAAGATGCATTTCCATCTCATGCTCATAATGTTCTATGATTTTATGTATATGTAAAATATTAACCCATAGAAAACTGACAGGAAAAAGAGAAAACCAAATCAAAATGTAAAGTTCTGGTAATGAATGTAATAACCTACTACAAACAATACTAATATGCCAACATTCTAAAATCATTGCTTTCTGCAAGTGTTTGCTATCGTTTCAGAATCACCATCCAATGAGCCTTCCTTTAAATTGCCAGATTTGGCAGGTATACTACAGGCAAGAAGTGGACCTTTCATTATAACTTTACATTTATTGATAACACCTTCTAAAAAGAATTTTAATGATTCTAAAAGGAAGTTTTTCTTATTTTTCCCATTTTGCTGACAAATAGCACTCATTTAAAAACTAGAAGCACTATTTTTTAAGGTTTATCTTTTTCTTCCTTTTCTATCTAAAGTATTAATCTGTGCCATTACGAAAGAAATAAGAACATCCATAAATACTATCTCTATGACCCTTCCACAGAAATAGTCTTTCATGTTTATACTACAGTAATAATTTGAACTGATTCATTTAAATGTTTTTAACAGAATGACTGCCGTGTGAGGCATCATTTCTGGTATTTGCAGAAAATACTGCAATGCAGAAGGATAACTTTACTACTTGTTCCCTTTAGTTAAAATAAAAAAATTTTAACTATGTAGATCAAACCAAGATCTTAAAACTCAAAATCTAGAATCCTACATTACATTTAGAATTTAATATTTTTTATTGTCCATGTATGAAAATCTATAAGCTTTAAAATTGCTAAATGTTGCCCACTATCTTAGTCCATTTAGGTTACAATAGCAAAATACCATACAATGGATAGCTTATAAATCACAGAAACTTATTTCTCACAATTCTGGAGACTGGGAACTCCAAGATTAAGGCATTGGCAGATTGGGGTGTTTGATGAGGGCTCAATTTCTGGTTCAGAGATAGTACCTTCTTGCTGTGTCTTCACATAGATTCTGGTGTCTTCAGCTCCTTATAAGGATACTAAGGTCATCATGAAGGCTCTGTGCTCAGGACCTAGTCACCTCCCAAAGATCCCACCTCCTAATACTATTGCACTGGGGATTAGGTTTCAACATATGAATTCTGGGAAGACACAAACATTCAGATTTATGAACCTTCAGATAATATTTATCTTAGTAAATTAAAAAGACATCTACTCACATGACCTCTGAACATCTAATTAATTATAGGTGTCAATGTTGGTTCAACTTACTTGAAACTCATTTCAAAAGTGTATTTATCTCATACTTTCAGTAGCTCATATATAAAAGCTATTTCAAACAATTTATGGGGTTACTGTCATTGTCCTTCTAATGCAACAAATACATAATTTTTTTAAAAATCTGCATGGATGTATAGTGTATTTAATATGTAAATTACTCTTTAGTATTAACTTATACCAATTTTAAGTTATAACTAGGGAACGGGGATGTTTTTAAGCAGAACTGTCTTGCTGTGGGACTTTTAAATTTTACTATGACCCCATCATAACTCTCTAAATACCCAGGAGTAAGTGTAATGCCTCATTGCTGTATCAGGAGGCTTTTATCATTATGGTAATAAAGATATTAATTCACCTTGCATGCAGGCAACTCGGACTCAAGTGGAGAATATACTTTGTGAACAAGTCATATCACATTTGTTTTGTTATTTGCACGAACAAAATCTGCAACATCTTTTCCATGGGAGACACTAAAAGATAACCATGGATCAGAATGATCTGCAGTTACAAATAATGAAAACTTTCATGAAATGTTTTTAGAATTAAGGATATGCTAATTTTGTTAAATGAAAATATTTGTAACTGTTACTTTCTCACTGACAAAGCAAGTTTCTCAATAAAATGCCTATTTTAACTGATTGCTGATACCTTTTCTTCAAGTAGTCTGAATAATGTAGAAACCATCATAGAAGTCTTGTCTATAAAATCTCAGTGTTTTCTGGAAATTGTTCTATTCTTTAAGACCCTATAGGTTCTGCAAACAGGGCTTTGCCCAATTAGGTATTTGGTTAACACTTTTTATGAATGAATCAGTATGACTATTAGAGTACTTATCATACATTAAAATATTTTAAAAAGATTTTACTTACTTCTTTCTTTCTTTATTTTAATTTTACCAGAGAGGGATAGAGCAAGAGTAAGAGTGAGATAGAGAAAGCCAGAAAGCAAGACTCCATGTCCGGCACTTAAACTACAGTCGGCCACGTGAGAGTCCAGCACCCTTAACCACCACGCTACCTACCGGCCCCCATTTTATAAATTTTTAAAAGAATTATTTTATTTAACTATTTATTTATTTATTTATTTATTTATTTATTTATAATTTGACCAGAGAGGGAGAGAGAGAGAAAGTGAGAAAGCAAGCCACCAGGCCCAGGATTCGAACTGTGGTCAGCCATGTGGAGTGCAGCACACTTAACCACCACACCACCTGCTGGCCCCACATTTTATAATTTTTGACATGCATGGTCGCAGCTGGGAAAATTATCTGATACAATTCTAATTACAACCCACACCTTTTGACCTAGTCTTCAACATAGTCAAATGTTTTCTTAACTCTCAATGAGTAATTTCATGCCTAGCTTATGCTTAGCTTTCAATATTTTTAGAGTAAGATAAAGTGTACTTCACATTATTCTAAATTTCTAAAAGCAATAAAATGTAAAACTATTGTTTTACATGTCTGCTATGCAGCAAAATGCAGCTCTTAGTTTTTGTCCCTTCATGTAGCATCTCATGTAAAATACTAAATTACTTTAGACCATTAGGCATAGGGAGCCATGAGACAAGTGATGGTTTGAAACACAGTTCAGGATCATAAATGTTATCACCATTCTTCAGAAAAAGACAGGATTATAAATTGTTACAATTGGTATGATATAATCCAGAAATAATGAAAAAAGAAAACAGGGTCAGCCGCTATGCCACAACAGTGATGCAAGTGCCCTGTGAGACTAGCCACACAATAACCATGGATTCAGGATCAGCAGTTGGCGTAATGGCTATGTCGCTGGCCTCCCATGTAGTCGACTGCAGTTCAAGTCCCAGACCCAGTGGCTTAAACTCACGCCGGGCACGTGTGTGTGTGTTCCTAAGATCCTGAGAGGAGAATCGAGGAGAAGAGATTGCGGCATGGCTATCCCACTGGGGAGTGATTTCTCTCTTCCTGTCTCTCTGTCTCTCTCTCTTTCTAGCAAGCGCACACGCCCTATAGCAAAAAAACTGTCAAAAATAACCAAACAAAAAAAAACCAAAAACACGGATTCAATCCTGCGTCTGCCTGAAAACATACCTCCTGCAAGGATGAAGGGCTGGGAAAAGGGGATCCTGGCATGACAAGACCCTCTTGAAGATGCTTCTGTCTCTATTTCTCTCTCATGCTTGTGCCCAGTCATTTAAAAACAAGAGAGAAAACATTCATTTCATAGATTTGGTTTTGACCAGTTTTACAAGAGTAACTAACTAGCTAAAATTCTATGCTGGGAACCAGCAGATGGTATAGTGGCTAAGGTGCTGGACTCCCACATGATCGACCATGGTTTAAGTCCCAGCCTTGGTGGCTTGAAACTCACACTGGGCATGTGTGCATGTTTGCCCAAGATGCTCAGAGGAGAATGGAGAAGGGATTACAGCATGGCCATACCCTCTGGAGGGTGACTTCTCACTTTCCCTCTCTCTGTCTCTCCAGTAAACATACGTGCTCTGGCAAAAACCTAAATCAAAAAAATTCTGTGCTGTATGGGCCAGCGGGTGATGGATGGTTACGGGTGCTGGATCGTATGTGGCCAACTCTGCGGTTTGAGTCCCGGGTCCAGAGGCTTGAAAAACACAGAGTGTGTGTTCTCGTGTGCCCCAAATACCAAGAGCAGAATGGAGGAGAAGGGATTGCTGCATGGCCTTGCCCTTGGTGGGGGTGTGGGTGGTGCGACGATTTCTCACTTCTCTCTGTCTCTCTCTGGTTAACTCACACACCCTATGGCAAAAGTCTAATAAAAAAAATTCTATACTGTATAATTATTTCTAGGGCAAAATTTTTGGCTGAAGATTAACATATAAATTGATTTTTACATCAAAGATCAAACAAACTAGCTTTCTCTAAAATAGTTTTTTAGTTTATTCTCAGATTATTAAGTAATCGTAAATAATAACATAATTTGAGGGCTGACCAAAAAACAACCCACTTAATTTCTATATTTTTTACTGTTAAGACATGGATGAAATTTTTTTTGGGGGAGAGATTTTTGCTATAGGGCGCGTGCGCTCACCAGGCAGACAGAGAGAGACATTAGAGACAGAAAGCGAGAAATCACCCCCCAGGGGGGATGGTCATGCCGCAATCCCTTCTCCATTCTCCTCTCGGGATCTTGGGCACACACACACATGTGCCCGGCATGAGTTTTAAGCCACTGGGTCCGGGACGCAAACTGCGGTCGACTATGTGGGAGTCCAGCAACATAGCCATTACGCTAACTGCTGGTTCCCAAGACATGGATGAAATTTAAGAAAACCTTTAATTTTCTAATTATTTATCCATGTAAGTGCCCCAGCCCAAATATTAGATTTATAACATGAAAGTCTCTCAACCTGTTTTATAAATTAACTCAAATATCTTTATAATAATCCTTTTATCTGGGGAGTTATTCCAATTTTTAATGTGGAAAGAAGCAACAGTTTGACTTGTGGCTTATCAAAGGCTACCAAGCTATACAGACAAATTGACTAGCTAACTTTCTCAACTTCACCTTTCCTCAGGCAGAGAAAAGGGTTATGTGCATTCTTCTCATCAGTACATGAATGTTCATTTAACAAATAACTTATTGAACATCTAACAAATACCAGGAACAGTCTTGAACACCAGGCATACAACCGTGAAAATAAATTAGATTCGTTTCGTCATAGAACTTCTAGTCTGCTGTGAAAGACAGATGTTAAGGGATTGGATCACATGTGGCTCCAAGAGTATGTAAGAGAAACCTGCCCTTGTGGTGTGGGTAAAATGTCCCTGTGGAAATCACTAAAGAATTAAGTGACTCTATGTAGTGAAACTGAAACTTAAGAAACAGTACAAGTTGGGACCAGCAGGTGGCGTGGTGGTTAAAAGTGCGGAACTCCCACATGACCAACTGCGATTCAAGTCCTGGACCTGGTGGCTTACTTTCTCTCTCTCTCTCTCTCTCTCTCTCATTCTCTCTGTGATCAAACTGGGTAATAATAATAAATAAATAAATAAAGTTAAATTTAAAAAATAGAGAATAGGGAGTAATCTTAAAAAAAGAAGAAGAAGAAGAAGAAGAAGAAGAAGAAGAAGAAGAAGAAGAAGAAGAAGAAGAAGGAAACAGTGCAAGTGTAGTAAGATAAATGGAGCAGACCAGCAAGATCTAGTTGGCATTTGTCAAGGACTGTTAACCTAAGAACAGTAAGTCTTGGGACCAGCAGGTGGCATGGTGGTTAAGGCGCTGGACACTCCCACATGGCCAACCACAGTTCAAGTCCTGGACCTGGTGGCTTGCTTTCTCACTTTCTCGCTCTCTCTGTCTGTGTGTGTGTGTGTGTGTGTGTGTCTGATCAAATTAAAAATAAATGAATAAATAAATAAACTTAAATAAGTAATTCAAAAAAAAAGTACAGTAAGTCTTTAAAAGAGTTATAGACTCCATGATAAAAAAAAAAAAAAAAATAGCCTGATTAAAAGATCTGGACAACCTCACCAAAGAAGATACCAGATGGAAAAGAAGCAAATAGGAAGATGCCCAACATGTCACTTAGGAGTTGCAAATTTAAACAAGATACAACTACATATCCATCAGAATGTTCAAAGACCAAAACACTGATAACAGACACTGACGAGGGCATGAATCAAGAGGAACTCTTATTCGTTGCTGGTGGGGGTGAAAAATGGTAGCCACTCTGGAAGACAGTTCATCAGCGTCTTACAAAACTAAACATACTCTTACCATACAGTCCAGTGATTATATGCCTTGGTATTTACCCAAGATCAGTTGAAAATTTATGTCTACACATAAATATGTACTTGGATGTTTATAAAAGGTTAATTTGTAATTGGCAAAACTTGGAAGCAAACAAAATGTCCTTTAGCAGTAGTTCACCCAGACAATGGGGTTTTTGTTTTGTTTTGTTTTGGCTATAGGACACATGTGTTCACTGGAGAGAAACGGAAAGAGAAAAAACAATCACCTAGGTGAATGACCACACCGCAATCCCGTCTCTACTCTCAGGATTTTAAAGCTGCAGGTGCAAGAATGGAACTGTGCCGTCAGCCCTGTGGGATCCAGCTGCCTTAACCACCACACCACTTGGCTTGTCACAGAGTTAAATTTTTAACACCCTTGGCTGCAATAGCCCCGTTAGAATGGGAATAAAGAATAAAAATAGGTGAGGGAACACAGTCACCCTCGGGGTCTGGCTAAGAGACACTGCTAATTTGATCCAGAGGGGTGCCAAGGAGAAGGTGAAAACATGCTGGCCCTAGACAGAGAAAAGAAAATTCAAGTATGTGTCCCCTGATAAATCAAAGAACTGCTTGCCTTTGGTTAAAAGAAAGGAAGAAGGGACAAGCAGTTAGCGTAATGGCTATGTCGCTGGATTCCCATGTAGTCTACCACGGTTCGAGTCCTGGACCCGGTGGCTTAAACTCGCTGGGCGTGTGCGCATGCATGCCCAAGATCCCGAGAGGGGAATGGAGGAGAAGGGATTGCGGCATGGCCATCCCCCCTGGTGGGGGTGATTCCTCGCTTTCTGTCTGTCTCTCTCTGTCTTTCTGGCGAGCGCACATGCCCTATAGCAAAAAATCTCTCCAAAAAAAAAAAAAAAAAGGAAGGAAGAAAAGGAGTATGGGGGCTAGCCAGTCCTGATGATGAGGGCGCACTGTGTGCTGAACCATATGGAAGGCACACAGAATCAATTCAAACACTTGAGTCAGGTGCCTTTTCCTTCATAATGACAGCGCGCTATAAGACAGGAGCAGTATCAGGCAGGGTACAGTTTTTATGAGAAAAGTTTAAAAAAATAACCTCCTGGGCACTTTTAAAATAAATATACCCTACTCTAAATGACAAAAATATAGCAGAAGTAAAACAGGTGATCAGCATTAAGACTAGGAAGGTAACACAAAAGATTACCTGTAACCTACATACTTAAAAAAAAATGTCAGTATAGGGAGCCAGCAAGTGGCCTAGTGGCTAAGGACACTGGACTCCCCACATGACCAACCGTGGTTTGAGTACCGAACCTGGCGGCTTGCTTTCTCACTTTTTCTCTCTCTTGCTCTGTCCCTCTCTGGTCAAATTAAAATAAATAAATAAGTAAAGTTAAATAAAATAATTATGTTTTAAAGTCAGTATAAAATGAAAATAAAAGATGAAAATGAATATAGGATAGGAATAAGTGTTTCACTAGAAATTGCAATTTATTATGTTTTTGAGGATGTTAAACTTTATTCTTTGGTTTATTTTACCATTTTGATTGTGATCATGTATGCAAATCCTGATAACCATTAACTTTCTCAAACTTAAAGTCTGAAAGCTTTATAAAATCAACTCAAATATTTATCTTATGAAGCAACTGCAAAACTTTAATAGGGCCTTTCTGTGCCAAGAATATGTGTATTGTGAAAGTAAAATCTCTCAAAGCTAAATAAAATTTCTTCCATACCTTAATGATTTCTAGAATATGCTTTAAAGAAGGCATCCCCGGGGACCAGCAGTTAGTGTAATGGCTATGATGCTGAACCACCAATGTAGCTAACCGCGGTTTGAGTCCCGAACCCGGTGGCTTAAAACTCACACCAGGCATGTGTGCGTGCGTGCCCAAGATCCCAAGAGGAGAATGGAGGAGAAGGGATTGCGGCATGGCCATCCCCCCTGCGGGGTGATTTCTTGCTTTCTATCTCTCTGTCTCTCTCTGTCTTTCTGGCACGCGCACGCGCCCTATAGCAAAAAAAAAAAAAAAAAAAAAAAAAAAAAAAAGGGCATCCCCAATAGTAAGGAAAGTTCGTGAGCTTTCGTAGAACTGTTTAAAACTTTCTTAAAATAAATGTAACAACCCAATTCTTTATTATAATCCTAATTGCAATGATGGTAACCAGTAAATACAAAAATGTAATCAAACAGCAAAAATGGAAATTTCTAGAAACCAAAAACTTAGTGTTATTAAAAAAAATTAGTATTATTTGAGTTGGATTTTTTTGTTTTTATTTGCAATTTTGAGTCTTTTTTTTTTTTTTTCTAATTTGCTAGAGGGTATGTGCACTCACCAGAGAGACAGAGTGATTGAGGAAAAGTAAGAAAATACCTCCCATAGGTGATAGCACAGCACAATCCCTTCTCCTGCATTTCTTTCAAGATTTTCGGTATGCACACATATGTGCCTACCATTTTTTAAAAATGGTTTTTGCTATCGGGTTCATGAACTCACAGAGAGAGAGACAGACAGTGAGAGGGAAAGTGAGAAATCACTTCCTAAGAGGGATGGCCACACTGTGATCCCTTCATTCTCCTCCTGGCACTTTTGGGCACTCATACAGATGCACCTGGTGTGATTTTCAAGCTGTCAGGTCTAGGACTCAAACCACAGTCAACTATGTGGGAGTCTAGCACCTTAACCAATACACCAACTGCTGGCCCTGCCTGGCATTTTTTTTTTTTTTTTTTTTTTTTTTTTGAGAGAGAGATTTTTGCTATAGGGCACGTGCACTCACTGGAGAGACAGAGAGAGAGACAGAAAGTGAGAAATCACCCCCAAGGGGGATGGCCAAGCTCCAATCCCTTCTCTTCCATTCTCCTCTTGGGATTTTGGACATGAATGCACATGTGCCCAGTGTGAGTTTTAAGCGGCTAGGTCCAGGCCTCAAACCACAGTCGACTATGTGGGAGTCCAGCAATGTAACCATTACACCATCTGCTGTTCCCAGCCTGGCATGTTTTTTAAGCCATCAAGTCAGGACTTGAACCATGCTGATGGCCATGTTGGATCCAGCCACCTTACCATTATGCCACCATCTAGACCACAATTTCGTATGTTATTTGGTAATCTTCCTGTAACTTTAACAACATTTTATAAATTCTGAAAAGATATCCCTCATTTATAATATTTATAACATATAATACATATGTCCAGAGTAATATAATTTTCATAAGTGATCATTTTATTTCATTGCCACTACCTTATTCCTGTTCCTATTTTTACCAAGTGAACAGAAGTAGATGAGATTTGAAGCACAGGAACACTATTTCCTAAGGTGTTGGTTTTTTTATCCTGACCCCTAATCTCCTAGACAAGTTTTTCTTTTTCTTTTAGAGATTCTTGCCCTAGGGCACATGCACTCACCAGAGAGACAGAAACCAAGAAATCAACCCCCAAAGGGGATGGCCACCCTGCAATCCCTTTTCCTCCATTCACCTCATGTAATTTGGGGCATACACGCACATGTGCCAGCCTGAGTTTCAAGCCACTGGGTCCAGGACTCAAACCACGGTTGAGTATGTGGGAGTCCAGCAACATAACCACTACACCATCTCCTGGTCCCAAGTTTTTCTGAAAATATCTTATTAACATAAAATTCCATTAGAAGGGACCGACAGATGGCGTCATGGTTATGTTGCTGGACTCCCACATTGCCGACTGCAGTTCGAGTCCAGACCCAGGGGCTCGAAACTGATGCCAGGTCTGTGTGCGTGCAAGCCCAAAATCCTGAGAAGAGAATGGATGAGAAGGGACTGCGGCGTAACCATCCCCTCTGGGGGGTGATTTCACACTTTCTTGTCTCTGTCTCTCTCTGGCAAGCACATGCACCCTATTGCAAAAATCTCTTTAAAAAAAATTCCATTAGGAGAGATGTCCCCCAAAAGATAAATAATTAGAGTTACAAATTCACTAGTCAGTCAAGTATTCAGAAAGAGCATGTTTGAATTTAATAAAAGAGCATCTGAGAATTAATACACAGTAGCAACAAAGACTTAAACATATAAATCTAAAACATTTTCTTTCTATAGCTGGTTAATGTTTGCCTAAAACACAAAAGAACTCACCACCTAAGGTACATTGCATCAGTAAAGATGTAATTGAGAAAGTGATTTGAGGGCACTGTGTAATTATAATAAACATTATTCCATGCATCATTTTAATGTTACACTTTATGACCAAAAGCAAGTTAATGTTGCTAGAATAAAACAAAAGTCCATTACCTGAAGTAACACTTGCTATCTCATGATATATGCATTCAAATCCAATGTTTTCTTTCTCAGTATTTCAGCAGGACTATATGTAGTTGTAAGAGTCAAGATATCACCTGGATACTATTAAAGAAGAATCAGATCTGCTCAAATTAGGTTTCATCATTTACCAAAGTGATAGATTCTGACTTTGAAGACCACTGATCATTTATATGATCACTGAGAACTAATATTTGACATATAAATTCTAATTTCATCTTTTGCGCACTGAGGAAAAAGATTAACAATTTTATCCACATCGAGATGTTTGTTTTGAAGGATTGATTCCATTTCTTTGAATAGTCCTTTCTCCATCTTCCTCATGTTGTCCAACATTGATTTTGCTTTTCCCTGAATAATTAAAAATACAATTAAAAATATAAAAATAAACATGCACATCCAATCCACTTCTATAGATAGTTTTGTCCATTCTAGTTTCTACTTCTGGTTTGGTTCCACCTCCTATTCTTTAGATATAAGAAATTTAATTCTTTGGATAAAGTCACTGCTCTAGATTAAGTTCATGTATTAATACCAAATTATTAGTTATGGTTATGGAAAAAATCAAGAACAATTATGTAAGACTAGTCTATAAGCAAGAAACCTGAAAAACAATAGTAGGTCCAGCCACTGTGGCCCACCGATAAGCCAAGTACCCTGTTAGGCTGGAAGCCATATGGCTGACCACGGGTCTGGATTCCTAGATCAGCTGGAAAATATATGGGGTATGTGCTCACCCAAGATCTGAGGAGCTGGAGAAGCAAAGAAAGTGGATCACAGTGTGGTGAGTCCCTGTCATGGTTGAGTCCCACATCTCTCTTGTGCGAGCGTGTGCATTTACATACACTATCGTTAAAAAAAAACAAAAATGGACAATTGAAAATCTGGTATTAATTGTGTATGGTTGGGGCTAGCAGGTGGTGTGGTGGTTAAGGACGCTGTACTCCCATGTGACTGATCACGGTTAAGAGTCTCAGACCTGGTGGTTGCTTTCTCACTTTCTGTCTCTCTCTCTCTATCCTTATCTAGTCAAATTAATAATAATAAGAAGAAGAAGAAGTAAAGTTAAATAAAATAATTATTTTTAAAAATTTATGTTTGCTGAAAATGGAAGCTGAGATATTCTTATGAATTTAGATCTTCTATATGCAAAATCAATATAATCATATTTAAAAAAATAGAACAATAATGTTAGAGGAAAAGCAACTAAAACAGATTTCTCTATGACTTCTTCCTTGTTTCAAGAAGAGAAAAAAAGGTACACAATTTTTATAGAAAAGAACAACTTTAAATTTTTGATGAATTGCTATGATTAAATTAATTATAGGATAGGCACCCAGAGAAAAATTATATAAGAAAAATGTTACTAAAAATTGAATATAATTTTTAAAATGTGAACCATTATGGGGCATAACTCTATAAAACAAAAATTTTTAACCTTAACATGGACTTCAATATAAAAATATATGCAATTTTTTTCTGAGGAGATACTGTATTGCTATCCATGGAGAAAAATGGATATTGTCTCTAAATGGTATTGGAGTAATTGGCTACCTTTTTGGAAAACAAAGTTAGAATCCGTACTTTATGATATTAACAAAAATAAATTCCAAATGGATTAAAGAAGCCAATGTTCTCTTTAAAAATATGCATACATACTGGAATAAAATACAGAATTTGTTTTATTTTGAGGAGAGGCAGGTCTTTAGAAGCATGAAATAAGATGCCTTAAAGGAAAAGCCTAAACAATACAAATTACTAAATTAAAAATTTTGCCTGACAAAATAGCTGAATTAAATAAACTGAAATTATTTCCGTAGATGAGATTTGGACTGATATATTGCTTTTTTTATAATGTGACACTTTAAAATATTAGCACATATTATTTCTATAAAACAAATTATTATTAATTTTTTTAGCAAAATACTTGCTAATAGGGTGTATGCACTCATTGGAGAGACAAAAAGAGACAAAAAGAAAGAAAGTGAGAAATCACCCCTTGGGTGGGTGACCACGCCACAATCCCTTCTCCTCCATTATCCTCTTGGGATTTTGAGCATGCAGGCATATGTGCCCAGTGTAAGTTTCAAGTTGCCAGGTCCAAGACTTGAACCACATTTAGTCATGTGGGAGTCCAGTACCTTAATCACTTTGCCACCTGCTGGCCCCTATTATTGTTTTCAGTTTATGGGTCTTACGTAACTTTCAGTACATTTTAATCTAGGGTCAGCTGATTAAGAACATCATATATAAAGACAAGGTTAACTGTCCGTCAGAGACTGTGTAATTTGTGGTGGGGGATATACACCAAGCAAGTTATTTAAACTCTCCCGTGGCAGATTTCTTATCAGTAAAATGGGAATAATAATACCTACCTCATAAAGTAATTGTGATGATTAAATGAAAATGCATGTACAGGGCCAGCAGGTGCTGTGGTGGTTAAAGGCACTGGACTCCCACATGGCTGACCATGGTTTGAGTCCCAGACCTGGTGGCTTGCATTCTCATTTTTTTTTTCTCTCTCTCTCTCTCTCTGACTGGTGAGTGCATGTGTCCTGTAGCAAATTAAAGATAATAACAAATAAAATTAAATAAATAATTATTTTAAAAATAAATAAATGATGTATGTGCAAGTACTGTGGTGTTGGGTGTATAGTAAGTGCTCAATAAATGTTAGCTATTGTTATTATGGTTAACATACTAAATTTCTCTAAAGGATTTACAAGACATGTATTCTTAACCAAATGCCTCTACTATAGTCTAAGCTTCTAAACTATTTCTAAACCAAGTTGTTTCTATAAAAGAAGGAAAGAAAGCTTCCACTACAAAGTTCAAACTATGGATTAATTCACACCTTAAATTATTCTTAATGATATAACAGAGAATATAATCATACCTTATTATTATCTAGTACTTCAAATGCCTGTTGATGTTTTTGGTAGAGTGGATGTCTTCTGTCAGGCTTAATCTTAAAGTGCTGCTTCTTTTTCACAGGATCTTCAAGTTCAAATGTTGGTGAACTAGTGTCCAATAGTTGTGAAATATGTGGCACAAATATGAAAGGTTTAAAAACAGATCTAGAAGAAAGAGTCTTTATTAAGCTGGCGTGTCATTACTGCATGTCTTCCAAGATTCCCTTTAATTAGAAGTATCTTTTGATTGGGACCAGCAGTTAGCGTAATGGCTGTCCCTGGACTCCCACATAGTCGACTGCGGTTCACATCCCGGACCCAGTGGCTTAAAATCTCCCGCCGGGCGCGTGTGCGTGTGTGCCCAAGATCCCGAGAGGAGAATGGAGGAGAAGGGATTGCAGCGTGACCATTCCCCCTGGGGGGTGATTTCTCACTTTCTCTCTCTTTGTCTCTCTCTGTCTGGCGAGCGCACGCGCCCTATAGCAAAAACCTCTCAAAAAAAAAGAAGAAGTATCTTTTGATGATGCTACTTATGAATTTGTTCCAGTCATATTAGTTATGCCCATGCCTATCTTCCCTGATACACCGAGATCTTCTTCAGGGAGGTCTTTATGGCCTTACATTCCCATGAACCTAGCAGGGTTCCCAGTGTTCCAGTAAAGTAATAGCTTGCCATTTTCTTCTTCCAAGCCCTATAGGTGGAAGTTAAGAACAGTCCTCAATGTTAATCGATAGAATATTAAGATCAGGGGTGAAAATTGGCACCAGAGTTAACTAGGGAGACAGAAATTTCATCCCATTTTCTTGAAAATATCTTTAATAATAGTGAAACACTGTTAACACTAAGAGACAGTGAATATGAACTCATTTCTAAACGTAACATGCCTCAAGTTTTATGGGAGAGTCTAATGAATTAAGATAGTCTAAACAAGTCTAACTCAAGACATAACTTGAACAACTGATAAATATTTTCTAGACATGAGTTTGTAAGTAAATCCAGCACAACTACTTAATTAATGTCATAATATCTGAAATCTGAGTAAGAAAACCTATCTACTAGGGACCAGCAGGTGGTATGGTAGTTGAGGTAGCTGGACTCCCACATGGGTGACTGCAGTTAGAATCCTGGACCTGGCAGCTTGCTCTCTCACTTTCCTTTTCTCTCTCTGTCTCTCTGTGGTCAACTTTAAAAAAAAAAAAAAAAGTAAAAATAATGACAATGAATAAGATTAAATAAAATTTTTAAAACTATCTACTTTCTTTTCTTAACAATGTTAAATATATTTATGGGAAGAAGCGGGAATAACTGCATATAAGAGACTATTGACATTTTCTTCCCATAAAAAATTAGAACAGTTATGCACATGTGGAAATTACAGACTAAAATCTAAATAGCAAATATGTTTTAAAAAGTTATTGTCCTACTTGTGCAACAAGAATTTATCTAAAAAATCATCAATGTATTAATGATTTTACCCTCTCTGCGACCCTGTTGCTACTTGATAGTATTTTGTAACTTCACCTCTCAGGATCAGGAGTTGCTGTAAAGAAGTGAATACAAGGAAGGTTGGAGTCTTGAGGCAAAACAGAAGCCATGCTTGCAGTGGTCAGGAATTCTCCCTCCATATTAATGCCACTTGGTTTATCTCGGAGAATTTCCATCATTGTTTCAAATGTTATACTTCCTAGGAAAATAATTTTTGAAAAAAAAAAACATTAAATAATATGAACATTACAGATGCCTTACAAATATAATCTGCTTTCTCCACTGATAAAATTTATTACATGAAATATGATTGACCTTGGTATAAGTTGAAGAAGTGACTGACTACAAACAAACTTTGTATTAACTGCAATTAGACTCAATCCTCTGTCACAAGGAAGATATTTTTTAAAGAATTTAAAAAAAAAAATTTTTTTATTGCCAGAGGGCACATGTACTTATCAGAGAAAGAGTGAGAGAAAGCTCCCTCCAGTGGGTCACAGTCATACTATAATCCTTCTCCATTTTTCTACCCCATCTGGGTTTTGGCCAGGCACACACACACACCCAGCATGTTTTTCAAGCCACCAGAGCTGATACCCGAACTGTGGTAGGCCACGTAGGATCCAGCTCCCAACGCACAGCACTTAACCACTACTACCTATAGGGCACACCCAGAGGAAGATATTTTTCCTTTCTTTCTTTATTTTTTAGATTTTTTTTTTCCCAAAGAGCATATGTGCTCAGAGAAAGAGGAAAAGGGAGAAATCACCCCTCAGGGGGATGGTCACAGCCTTAATCTCTTCTCTTCCATTCTCTTCTCAGGATTTTGGATGCACATGCACACATACCTGGTGTGCTTTTCAGGCCCCTGGTTCCAGGATTCAACCCACAAAGTAGGTCATGTGAGATCTAGTACCTTCATAACCACACCACCTGCTAGTCCAGGAGAATTTTTTTTTTTAATATGAGTCCCAAAACAATTATATAACCAATAACAATTTCTTAAGGAATCAATTGTACAGTCGATCCTTTTGCCCTTACAGAATTTATTTTTTTTGGAGAGGTTTTTGCTATAGGGCGCGTGCGCTCTCCAGAGAGAGAGAGACAGAAAGTGAGAAATCACCCCCAGGGGGGATGGCCATGCCACAATTCCTTCTCCTCCATTATCCTCTCGGGATCTTGGGCACAAACACACACACGCCCGGCGTGATTTTAAGCCACCAGGTCCGGGACTTGAACCGCGGTTGACTACATGGGAGTCCAGCGACATAGCCATTACGCTAACTGCTGGTCTCAACCCTTACAGAATTTTTTTTTACCTTTTTTTTTTTGGAGAGGTTTTCACTATAGGGCGTGTGCGCTCGCAGACAGACAGAGAGAGGCATAGAGACAGAAAGCGAGAAATCACCCCCCAGGGGGGATGGTCACGCCGCAATCCCTTCTCCTCCATTCTCCTCTCGGGATCTTGGGCACGCATGCACACACGCCCGGCGTGAGTTTTAAGCCACCGGGTCCGGGACGCGAACCGCGGTCGACTGCATGGGAGTCCAGCGACATAGCCATTACGCTAACTGCTGGTTCCCATCCCTTACAGAATTTTTTTAAGGTGAATTTGTTAAGCAATGAACTGACAATATCAGTAACTATATCTGAGCCTATCTGTTCTGGGAAACAAATATTAAGAAAATGTTATACTTAGATTCCAATATAAAATATTCTTCACAAAATAACAAATTATTTTTCTATAATATGTGCCTTAATTTTATATGAAAGTGCAAATGGTAACCTAGTAGGAATTAAAAAGACATAATACATTATTGACATTATTGGTTAATGGAATTTAAATGTGCACAGTTCTACTGGACTGCTTCATAAGTGTAAACATCCATTATGTGTGATGAAACACTGTGTGACTATATTCTGCTTTCATATTTAAAGTTTAATATTTTAAGAAAAAATTTTGAAAAAACAAACAGGAAAACAGAAAAAAATATATTTTATCTCTAGTGACTACAATATGTCCCCAGTTATTGAGAGCATCAGAATTCAGTATTCAAAAGGCATAACTGAAATATTTTAAAAGCCGTGGTACTGGGGCCAGCAGGTGGCATGGTGGATAAGGTACTGGACTCCTACATGGCCAACCCATGTTTTAATCTTGGACCCAGCAGCTTGAAAATCACACCAGGCCCATGTGCATGCATGCCCAAAATCCTGAGAAAAGAATGAAGAAAAAGGGACGGTAGTATGGCCATCCTGGCAGGGAGTGATTTCTCACTTTCCATCTCTGTCTCTCTCCAGTGAGTGCATGCACCATATGGCAAAAAACTAAAAATAAATAAATAAAAAATAAGGTGATTGGGAACCAGCAGTTAGCGTAATGGCTATGTCGCTGGACTCCCACGTAGTCGACCGCGGTTCACGTCTCGGACCCGGTGGCTTACAACTCACGCCGGGCGCGTGTGCGTGCGTGCCCAAGATCCCGAGAGGAGAATGGAGGCGAAGGGATTGCGGCGTGACCTTCCCCCCTGGGGGGTGATTTCTCGCTTTCTGTCTCTATGTCTCTCTCTGTCTGTCTGGCGAGCGCACGCGCCCTATAGCAAAAAAACCTCTCCAAAAAAAAATAAGGTGATTAAAAAAAAAAGCTACTAAAACCTTCAGACAGCTCCACTCCTGGCTGTACATATTCACAGTCAACAATGTCACTTAGGACCTGACTATTTCACAAGAAAACAAAACAAAACTTACCTAACACAATATAGAACTTCAAAAGTAGCATGTTTTTCTTCTCACATGTCATTAATTTTCTTCTTCAAAATTCATGACTCCCAATTCCTCCTGAATCCCATATTAACTACTTCAAATAAAAACTGAATAGTTTCTTTTTTCAATGCACTGAAAAGGTGCATTGAAATGACCTTTTCTTCCCCATCTATAAGCATTCCTAACCTTTTTTTCTATATTTGTCCTGGCCCTGGCATTAGATCATAAATTCTCAAAATACAAAGATGGATTTTTCTGTTTAGTTCTCATTAGTTCCACAAATATTTATTGAACATCTATCAAATGCCAGGCATTGTCCCAGACTTAGAGATATATCTATACATAGAGAGATATATCTGTGACTAGAATAGACGTGAAAGTCTCCTGATCCAGTTTCAACTAAAGTAACCACAATTAGTGATGCAATAAGAACCTTTCCTGAGAAGTTTAAAAATAAGCTTAAAAATTTTTCTTTGGATAAGTACACAAAATTCTCATTATCAAAAGAACATTGGTGGGACCAGCAGGTGGCATGGTGATTGAGGGCACTAGGTTCTTACATGTTTGACCACAGTTTGAGTCCCAGACCTGGCAGCTTGCTTTTTTGCTTTCCCTTTCTGTCTCTGTCTGGTCAAATTTTAAAAAAATAATAACAACAAATGGAATTAAATAAATAAATAATTTTTTGTGTGTGGGTGTGGGGGGAGAAAGTAAATTGGTACCAGGAAATATCCACTTGAAATAACACATTTAAAATGAGAATCAAAATTTCACAGTAAATAGATGAGGGAGAAGGATTGATTTTCTTTTTTCTTTTTAATTTTTTTTTCAGAGAGAGATTTTTGCTATAGGGCATGCGTGCTCACTGGAGAGACAGAAAGAGACAGACAGAAAGCGAGAAATCACCCTCCGGGGGGGTGGGCACACCACAATCCCTTCTTTTTTTTTTTTTTTTTTTTTTTTTTTTTTGAGAGGTTTTCGCTATAGGGCGCGTGCGCTCGCCAGACAGACAGAGAGAGACATAGAGACAGAAAGCGAGAAATCACCCCCCAGGGGGGATGGTCACGCCGCAATCCCCTCTCCTCCATTCTCCTCTCGGGATCTTGGGCACGCACGCACACGCGCCCGGCGTGAGTTGTAAGCCACCGGGTCCGAGACGCGAACCGCGGTCGACTACGTGGGAGTCCAGCGACATAGCCATTACGCTAACTGCTGGTTCCCCACAATCCCTTCTTATCCACTCTCCTCTGGGGATTTTTGGGCACATACACACACTTGTGCTTGGCCTGAGTTTTAAGCTGCTGGGTCCAGGACTTGAACCATAGTCAACTATGTGAGAGTCCAGTGATATAACCATTATGTCATCTTCTGGTCCAAGGACTGAATTTTTTAAAAATGTTATTTCGGGACCAGCAGATGGCATAATGGCTATGTCACTGGACTCCCATGGAGTCGATCACAGTTAAAGTCTTGGATACGGTAGCTTAAACTCAAGCTGGGTGTGTGTGCGTGCGTGCCCAAGATCCCGAGAGGAGAATGGAGGAGAAGGGCTTACGGCGTGGCCATCCCCCCTGGGGGGTGATTTCTCGCTTTCTGTCTCTGTCCCTCTCTGTCTTTCTGGTGAGCGCATGCGCCCTATAGCAAAAACCTCTCAAAAAAAAAAAAAAAAAAAAAAGTTATTTCTGCCATGAGTGAGAGAGAGAAACAGTGCCCCCACCATGACCCTAGTGCTATGGCCTACCCCAGCCTCAGCCAACTCCAGATCATGTATACATGCGTGTTCTGTCCACTGATTAGATTTTTCTTTTTTTGACCGGGACTCTGCCCCGCGTGCCGTGGCCGGGGCCTGCCCCCGCGTGCCGTGGCCGTGGTCCTGTCCCCGCGTGCCGTGGCCGGGGTCTGCCCCATGGGCTATGGCCGGTGTCTGCCCCCGCGTGCCGTGGCTGGGGCCTGCCCCGCGTGCCGTGGCCGTGGCCCTGTCCCACGTGCCGTGGCCAGGGTCTGCCCCCGCGTGCCGTGGCCGGGGCTCTGCTCCGCATGCCCTATCCGGAGGTCCAGCCTGACCGGGGCTCTGCCCCGCATGCCGTGGCCGGGCTCTGCCCCGCGTGCCGTGGCCGGGGCTCTGCCCCCGCGTGCCGTGGCCGGGGTCTGCCCCACGTGCCGTGGCCGGGACTCTGCCCCGCGTGCCTTGGCCGGGGGTCTGCCCCCGCGTGCCTTGGCCAGGGTCTGCCCCGCGTGCCGTGGGCGGGACTCTGCCCCGCGTGCCGTGGCCGGGGTTCTGTCCCGCGTGCCGTGGCCGGGGTTCTGCCCCGCGTGCCGTGGCCGGGGTTCTGCCCCACGTGCCGTGGCCGGGGTTCTGCCCCGCGTGCCGTGGCCGGGTTCTGCCCCCGCGTGCCGTGGCCGGGACTCTGCCCCCGCGTGCCGTGGCCGGGGCCTGCCCCGCGTGCCGTGGCCGGGACTCTGCCCCGCGTGCCTTGGCCGGGGTCTGCCCCCGCGTGCCGTGGCCGGGACTCTGCCCCGCGTGCCTTGGCCGGGGTCTGCCCCGCGTGCCGTGGGCGGGACTCTGCCCCGCGTGCCGTGGCCGGGGTTCTGCCCCGCGTGCCGTGGCCGGGACTCTGCCCCGCGTGCCGTGGCCGGGGTTCTGCCCCGCGTGCCGTGGCCGGGGTTCTGCCCCGCGTGCCGTGGCCGGAGTCTGCCCCGCGTGCCGTGGCCGGGGTTCTGCCACGCGTGCCGGGGCCGGGTTCTGCCCCCGCGTGCCGTGGCCGGGACTCTGCCCCCGCGTGCCGTGGCCGGGGCCTGCCCCGCGTGCCGTGGCCGGGGCTCTGCCCCGCGTGCCGTGGCCGGGGCCTTGTCCCGCATGCCGTGGCCTGGGTTCTGCCCCGCGTGCCGTGGCCAGCGTCTGCCCCTGCGTGCCGTGGCCGGGGCTCTGCTCCGCATGCTCTATCCGGAGGTCCGGCCTGAACCGGGCTCTGCCCCGCGTGCCGTGGCTGGGACTCTGCCCCGCGTGCCGTGGCCGGGGCTCTGCCCCGCGTGCCGTGGCCAGCGTCTGCCCCTGCGTGCCGTGGCCGGGGCTCTGCTCCGCATGCCCTATCCGGAGGTCCGGCCTGAACCGGGCTCTGCCCCGCGTGCCGTGGCCGGGACTCTGCCCCGCGTGCCGTGGCCGGAGTCTGCCCCGCGTGCCATGGCCGGGGTTCTACCCCGCGTGCCGTGGCCGGGTTCTGCCCCCGCGTGCCGTGGCCGGGACTCTGCCCCCGCGTGCCGTGGCCGGGGCCTGCCCCGTGTGCCGTGGCCGGGGCTCTGCCCCGCGTGCCGTGGCCGGGGTTCTGCCCCGCGTGCCGTGGCCGGGGCCTTGTCCCGCGTGCCGTGGCCGGGGTTCTGCCCCGCGTGCCGTGGCCAGCGTCTGCCCCTGCGTGCCGTGGCCGGGGCTCTGCCCCGCATGCCCTATCCGGAGGTCCGGCCTGAACCGGGCTCTGCCCCGCGTGCCGTGGCCGGACTCTGCCCCGCGTGCCGTGGCCGGGGCTCTGCCCCGCGTGCCGTGGCGGGGGTCTGCCCCCGCGTGCCGTGGCCGGGGTACTGCCCTGCGTGCCGTGGCCGGGGTCTGCCCCCGCGTGCCGTGGCCGGGGACTCTGCCCCGCGTGCCGTGGCCGGGGCTCTGCCCCGCGTGCCGTGGCCGGGGTTCTGCCCAGCGTGCCGTGGCCGGGGTTCTGCCCCCGCGTGCAGTGGCCGGGACTCTGCCCCCGCGTGCCGTGGCCTGCCCCGCGTGCCGTGGCCGGGGCTCTGCCCCGCGTGCCGTGGCGGGGGCTCTGCCCCCGCGTGTCGTGGCCGGGGGTACTGCCCCCGCGTGCCATGGCCGGACTCTGCCCCCGTGTGCCGTGGCCGGGGCTCTGCCCCGCCTGCCGTGGCCGGGGCTCTGCCCCGCCTGCCGTGGCCGGGGTTCTGCCCCGCGTGCCGTGGCCGGGGCCTTGTCCCGCGTGCCGTGGCCGGGGTTCTGCCCCGCGTGCCGTGGCCAGCGTCTGCCCCTGCGTGCCGTGGCCGGAGCTCTGCTCCGCATGCCCTATCCGGAGGTCCGGCCTGAACCGGGCTCTGCCCCGCGTGCCGTGGCCGGGACTCTGCCCCGCGTGCCGTGGCGGGGGTCTGCCCCCGCGTGTCGTGGCCGGGGTACTGCCCCGCGTGCCGTGGCCGGGGTCTGCCCCCGCGTGCCGTGGCCGGGGACTCTGCCCCGCGTGCCGTGGCCGGGGCTCTGCCCCGCGTGCCGTGGCCGGGGTTCTGCCCAGCGTGCCGTGGCCGGGGTTCTGCCCCCGCGTGCCGTGGCCGGGACTCTGTCCCCCGCGTGCCGTGGCCGGGGCCTGCCCCGCGTGCCGTGGCCGGGGCTCTGCCCCGCGTGCCCCGGGGCTCTGCCCCGCGTGCCGTGGCCGGGGCCCTGTCCCGCGTGCCGTGGCCGGGGCCCTGCCCCGCGTGCCGTGGCCGGGGTTCTGCCCCGCGTGCCGTGGCCGGGGCTCTGCTCCGCATGCCCTATCCGGAGGTCCGGCCTGACCGGGGCTCTGCCCCGCGTGCCGTGGCCGGGCTCTGCCCCGCGTGCCGTGGCCGGGACTCTGCCCCACGTGCCGTGGCCGGAGTTCTGCCCCCGCGTGCCGTGGCTGGGGTCTGCCCCCGCGTGCCGTGGCCGGGGTCTGCCCCGCGTGCCGTGCCGGGACTCTGCCCCGCGTGCCGTGGCCGGGGTCTGCCCCCGCGTGCCGTGGCCGGGACTCTGCCCCGCGTGCCTTGGCCGGGGTCTGCCCCCGCGTGCCGTGGCCCAGGTTCTGCCCCGCGTGCCGTGGCCGGGGTTCTGCCCCGCGTGCCGTGGCCGGGGTTCTGCCCCCGCGTGCCGTGGCCGGGTTCTGCCCCCGCGTGCCGTGGCCGGGACTCTGCCCCCGCGTGCCGTGGCCGGGGCCTGCCCCGCGCGTGCCGTGGCCGGGGCTCTGCCCCGCGTGCCGTGGCCGGGGCTCTGCCCCCGCGTGCCGTGGCCGGGGTCTGCCCCGCGTGCCGTGGCCGGGGTCTGCCCCGCGGGTCGTGGCCGGGGCTCTGCCCCCGCGGGCCGTGGCCAGGATCTGCCCCGCGTGCCGCAACCGCTGATGGCCGTCTCTGCTTTCCTGAGCCGCGTTCCTGAAACTGTGTTCCATGGAGATTCACCTACATTTGCGGGGCTGCACGAGACCCACCCTTGGTCCAGCCCTGAGTGCAGTCTACGTTTCCTATTGTTGGGAACTTTATGATCTGATAATTGGAAAAAAAAAAATCATGTTTATCATAAAAAATAATTAGAATAATAATAATAATGATTGGGGGAAACATAGGAAAGATATTGAATGTTGAAGCGGGGAGATTAATGTCTCTGTACTGACTGACATGCATGGCATTCCCTTTTGAAAAAGCAATGTAATACACTGTAAAGTTATATGTAATTCAATGTAATAAAAAAATAGATAATAAAAAAAATAGATTTTTTTTTTTTGAGAAAGATTTTTGTTATAGTGCATGTTTTGCATGCACTTTCTAAGAGACAGACAGAGAAACAGCAAGAAATCCCACCCCTGGTGGGGATGGCCATACAACAATCCCTCCTCTTCCATCCTCCTCTCAGGATTTTGGGCATTCATGCACACATACCCGGTGTGATTTTTGAGCCTCCAGGTCCAGGACTTGAACCTGGCTGCTTATGTGGAAGTCCGACGACATAACCATTTACCCCATCTTCAGGTCCCCCACTGATTAGATTTTAATGTGAAGTAAAAATATTTCTGCAACCCTTGCTTCATTAACCAAGTGATAAATGACTAAACTGAGGGGGGTTTTTTTGTTTGTTTGTTTAAAGAAACTATCTATATCAGGGGCCAGCAGGTGGCATTAGTGGTTAAACACTGGACTTCCACATGGCTGACCGTGGCTCAAGTCCTGGACCCAGAGGCTTAAAGGCTTGAAACTCTCAACAGTTATGTATGTATGCGTACCCAGAATCCCAAGAGGAGAATGGAGGAGAAGGGATTGCAGCATGGCCATTTCCCCAGAGATGATTTCTCACTGTCTCTCTGTCTCTCTCTCCAGCAAGTGCATGAGCCCTACAGCAAAAATCTCTCTTAAAAAAAAGAAACAGGGCTGGCAGGTGATGTGGTGGTTAAAGTGCTGGACTCCCACATGGCTGACTGCAGTTCGAGTCCCAGATCTGGCAGCTTGCTTTCTCACTTTCCCTCTCTCTCTCTCTGTCTCTCTCTGGTCAAATTAAAAAAAAAAAAAATTAAATAATTCTTTAAAAGACCTGGTGATTTCAAACTCATGCCAGGTGTGTGTGATGTGTGCCCCAAATCCAGAGAGGAGACTGGAAGAGAAGGGATTGTGGCATAGCCATCTCCCTGAGGGATGATTTCTCTTTTCTGTCTCCCTCCCTCTGTCTTTCCAATAATCACATGTACCAATAGGAAAAATCTCTCTAATAAAAAGAATGTATCTATATCTTCCCAATTCTCATCTATGATCGCCGCCTAATCTTACATGTTTGTATTTCTTTTCTTTTCTTTTCTTTTCTTTTTTTTTTTTTTTTTTTTTTTTTTTTTTTTTTTGAGAGGTTTTTGCTATAGGGCACATGTGCTTGTCAGAAAGACAGAGAGACAGAAAACAAGAAATCACCCCCAAGGGGGATGGCCACACCGCAATCCCTTCTCCTCCATTCTCCTCTTGGGACATTGGGCATGCACACACACGTGCCTGGTATGAGTTTAAGCCACCAGGTCTGGGACTCAAACCATGGTCGAATACATGGGAGTCCAGCGACATAGCCATTACACCAACTGCTGGTCCCACATGTTTGTATTTCTATAGATATGACTCCTAGAAAATGAAAATACAACCTCTGACATAAACTACTGACCTGCAAAACCAAGAAAAAGATTTTAAAACTACAAAAATAGTGAATGGGGGGTCAGCAGGTGGCATAGTGGTTGAGATGCTGTCAATTCTCCCCCTGAAATAATCTGAAGTTTTAATTCCAATCAAACATCAAGGGGTTTTTTTGAGAAGCTATGAAAAAAAGTATTGTAAAATTCATTTGGAAAAATAATTGTTCAATTAATGGGTGACTGCAGTTTGAGTCCCGGATCTGGGGTGGCCTGCTCGCTCACTTTCCCTTTCTCTATTGCTATGTCTTTTTCTGGTCAAATTTTAAAATAATAATTATTATTATAATAATAATAAATTAAATAATTTTTAAAAAAGAAAATTCTGATAAAGCAGAATAATGCGGCAGTACATATTATTCCACATTTAAAAAAAAACAGTATTGTAAATTCACTCATATTGTGTTTTGGCTCAAAAAATGTGTTGAGCACTTACTATATACATTTACACTGTTCTAATCAAAGCAGATAAAATTTAGCAATCTAACATATACTTGGATCTATTTGGGAATTTTGTTTTAAATTGCCAGTGGGTGTGTGCACTAGCCAGAAAAAGAGGAGAAAAAGGGAGAAAGCACCCCAAAGTGGAGTTGACCACACCACATTCCCTTCTCCTCCATTTCTCTTTCCCATCAGGATTTTGGACATGCACATACATGTACCTGAAATGTTTTTCAAGCTGCTGGGGCCAGGATTCAAATTGTGGTTGACCATGTGGGATCTGGCTCTTGTTTAACCGCTACACCATGGGGTGGCCTCTGTTTGGAAACTTAATATTTGATAAAGCTGGCTGGTATTTCAAGTCAGTAGAGAAACTCTAACTCTTGATAAGTGGCACATTAATCATTTGAGGGGTGGGGGAAAAAAGTTAGAATTCTAATTCATGTTTTTGGTTTTGGGGTTTTTTTTTTTTTTTTTTTTTTTTTTTTAAGAGGTTTTTGCCATAGGGCACATTTGCTCGACAGAGAAACAAAGTGAGAAATCACCTCCCAGGGAGGATGGCCTTACTGCAATCCCTTCTCCTCTATTCCCCTCTCAGGATTTTGGGCACACATGCACATGTGCCCAATATAAGTTTTAAGCTGTTGGGTCTGGAACTTGAAACATGGTTGATTACATGGGAGTCCAGTGATGTAACCATTATGCCACCTGCTGATCCTGCCAGGTATTTTTCATTCTTCTTAGGCCAAGATTCAAACTATATGGTTGACCATGTAAGATCCCACTCCCTTAACCACTAGGCCATAAGGCTGGCCCTGTAGGTGCTCATTTGTTTGAGTTACAGCAACCTTTCTAAAAACATGATATTGATGCTAGAAACCATATAAGAAAAAAGGACACATCGTTATATATTCAAATTGCCTTTGTCCCTATATTTAAATCATATACTTTTTTTTAAAATCTGACTTAGCAATCTTTGTCCTTTAATTAGAGAAATTAATCTCTCTCTCTCTCTCTCTCTCTCTCTCTTCTTTGGAGAGGCTTTTGCTATAGGGCATGTGTGCTTGCCAGAAAGACAGAGAGACAGAAAGTGAGAAATCACCCCCCAGGAGGGATGGCCAGACCACAATCCCTTCTCCTCCATTCTCCTCTCAGGATCTTGGGCATGCACGCACACGCGCCTGGCGTGAGTTTAAGCCACTGGGTCTGGGACTTGAACCACAGTCGACCACATGTGAGTCCAGTGACATAGCCATTACACCAACTACTGGTCCCGGGAAATTAATCTTTTTAAACATAATTACTGATAATTTGGTTTTAAACCAATCATTTATTTTTTTTTTATTTATTCTACACATTCTTTGTCCCTTATTCTCCTTTCTTGCTTTCTTTTAAGAGTTATAGTCATACATCACTTAATGGAGATACATTCTGAGAAATGCATTGTAAGGCAATTTGATCACTGTGCAAACATCATGGATGATATTTACGCAAATCTGGATGATACACCTTATTACGCACCTGGGCAGTATGGTATAGCCTATTATAATCTTACAGGATCACCATCATATATTTGGTCTGTATTGACCAAAATATCATTATGAGGTACATGACAGTATCTATTATTCAACCTTCCTGTTACCTTATTATTTATACACTTTTATTAGTAGTAGCTCTTGACTTAATATAGTCTGCCTTAAATAAGTATTGGTTGGGGACTGGCAGGTGGCATGGTAGTTAAGGAAGCTGGACTCCCACATAACCGACTGCAATTTGAGTCCCGGACCTGGTGGCTTGCTTTCTCACTTTCCCTCTCTCACTCTGTCCCTCTCTGGTCAAATTTAAATAAATAAAGTTAAATAAAATAATTCTTTAAAAAAAATAAGGATTGGTTGTCAGAAAAGTCATAAGCATTTTTGAAGAGAAAAACATGGAAAAAATACATCACGACTTTTCCAACAACCCAGTATCACTTATCGGTTCACACAGAGACCTACACCACTTAGCTTAAACAGCTGCCTCTCATCTTGTGTGCTGTTCTCATACCTTTTCATTCTACAATACTTGTGTTTGTCTGGGTCTTCTGAAGCAGATGCCACAACACGGGATAAAATGCGCAAGGCATTTTAGGGTGATTCTGTGGAAGGAAACGGAGCGGCTCAGGGAACCATCAGGCTGAGGTACACATCTGAACCTGAGTTTGGCAGAGAAGGAAGAGAGGTTGCACCTAAGTGTGCTAGACCTCCTTACCATCTAAGGAAAGTTTGGTTAGCTGGTCAGGGCATTCCTAACCCTGAGTCAGCCATCAGAGGAACCCTGTGAATTTTCAGGATGGGCCTAGCTAGGTCTCTGCAGCTCTCAGTCACCGGCCAGAAGCATCCTGTGGGAAGCTTGGCCTCGGGGCTACAGGAAATTCATGCACGGCAGATTTTGAGCACTGCGGCTCTGGCCACTGGTCAGAAAATTATTGTTTTTAAACAGTTAATATTAGTGTAGTTTAACCCATGTAGTTACTGTTTCTGCTGCTCTTCATTCACTCCTGCATACCTTGCTTCTTATCTGGGATCATTTTCTCCGCCTGAAGAATGCCCCTTCGTACTTCTTTAAGTGCCAATTGGCTAATGACAAATTCTCTCAGTTGTATTTCATCTTTATTTGGGGGGATATTTTCACTGAGCATACAATTCTAAACTAGTAGTTATTAATTTTTTTCTATCACCTTAAAGATACCATTTTATGCTTTTCTGGGTTCCCTCTCTTCTGTAGAAAAGTTACCTATCAGTCTTTTATTTCCTCCTTTGAAGATAATGTGTTGTTTCTCTGGATGCTTCCAATATTTTTCTCTCTGTCCTTTTTATTCTCCCCTCAGAAATCCTACTATGGTTGGGGGACCAGCAGTTAGCGTAACGGCTATGTCACTGGACTCCCACATAGTCGACCGCGGTTCGAGTCCTGGACCCGGTGGCTTAAACTCACACCGGGTGCGTATGCGTGCATACCCAAGATCCTCAGAGGAGAATGGAGAAGGGATTGCGGCGTGGCCATCCCCCCGGGGGTGATTTCTCGCTTTCTATCTCTCTGTCTCTGTCTGTCTGTCTGGTGAGCGCACGCGGCCTACAGCAAAAACGTCTCAAAAAAAAAGATTAAAAAAAAAAAAGAAAGAAAGAAATCCTACTATGGTGTGTCCATGTTTGGTTTCTTTTTATTTATTCTTCTGGGATTCACAGAGCTTATTGA
Source organism: Tupaia tana (assembly GCA_026018925.1). Classification (NCBI taxonomy): domain Eukaryota; kingdom Metazoa; phylum Chordata; class Mammalia; order Scandentia; family Tupaiidae; genus Tupaia; species Tupaia tana. The sequence goes on from JAKSZU010000001.1 coordinate 70,084,343, forward strand.
GGGTGTGGTTTGATGACTTTTATAAGTTTGGGGAAATTCTTGAACAGTATTCTTCAAAGATTGCTTTTTTTTTTCTTTTTTTTTATATAGGGCATGTGTGCTTGCCAGGGAGACTGAGAGACAAAAAGAGAGAAATCACTCCCTGGAGGGATGGCCACACCACAATTCCCTCTCCTTCATTCTCCTCTTGGAATTTCGGGCACACACGCACACATGGCCAGTGTGATTTTTAAGCTGCCAGGTCAGGGACTTGAGCTGCAGTCAGCCATGTGGGAGTCTAGCGCCTTAACCACTACACCACACCAATTTCTTAATAACAGTAAATGGATATAGTAGGTCCATATGTAACCAGTACAGTTTTTATAAAAGCCACAAAACATAGTTTGTGCTACCAGATATTTTCAGATACTTTACATAAAGATGTTTAATTACTACATTAAAATTTGTTCCAGTGCCGGTCCTGGCTCAGTGGTTAGGGGAGCCAGATTCCATGTGACTGATTGCGATTGGAGTTCAGACCCCAGAAGGGTGAAAAACATACTGGACGCATGCGCTTTCATGCCCCAAGTCCTGATAGGACGGAGAAATGGAGAAGACTGTGGTGTGACCCCACCCGATTGGGGGGAAGGGTGGTGCTTTTTCTCTCTCCTCCTCTCTCTGTCTCTCTGTGGCAAACACATGCACCCTCTAGCAACAACAACAAAAGACAGTTCTAAAGACAGGTTGGAATCCACACGGGAGGCTCAGATTCAGTTTCCAGACAAACCTGAACAAGCCTAGTGAAGTTTCATGCACCTGTTATCCTTATTAATTGGGAGGGTGGGCATGAAGATTTGACACTGGAAAGACCCTGCCAAAAATACCTATCTTCTGTCTCTCTTCCTTTCCCTCTCTCTCTCATATTACATAAAAAAAATAAATAAATAAAAATTTTAAAGTTATAAAGAAACACTTACCTTTCATTTAACATGGTTAATTGACCACAAGTGTTTTTCCCCCTCCCCCTCAAAATCTTACTATAATGACAGTAAAGAAGTAAAATATAAAGTAATTCACAAAGACAAAAGAACTATTCCCATGATAATATGGAGATTAAAAGAGAAATCTCACAGCAAGTCTGTATCCAAATTGTGATTTTTATGACATCTCAAATCAAAAGAAAATTGACTTCCATATAAAATAATGCTCTGCCTGCAGTTAGTCATGGAAGCTACCAACTATTTTATGTTAATGACAACAGATTTATACAAGTTGATATTCTCTTATCCAGTTTCTCCACAACATAGCCATGACTTCAAGTTCAAGAAAAATAACTTGCTGAATTTATAGATAAGTTTTTATAGATGTAATATCATTCCATTAATTTTAAAAAACACAGGGGAGAAAGAGAAGTGCCACCTAAAACAGTCCTTAAAAAACTAAATGATAAAACAAAAACCTGCCATTCACATCTATCTACCAGGCACATAGCTTCGACACCTAGTGAGAGCTAAAAATGATTCAAATCCAAATTCCTGTAAGTGGCAAGTTTTAATAAAAACCGTGTCAGAACCATAAAACTGTGATAATATAGGTATTATAAAAATGTTTTCTATATTCAAAACCTACAATTCTCGAAATGAAAGGAGGATTTACATGATCACTTGAGCAGGACAGCTGTAAGTAATCCACTAGCAAGCATTGAATAAGTACTGAGATGCGGTGGTAGGGTTCAGTAAAATGAATGCAAAACACAGGGTGTGATTTCATTGCAATTTAAACTGGTTATTTAAAATACATGAGTGAATATAGATACAATTTGGATATACCTGCAGCACAGTTAATAGCTATCAAGGAGGGACAGCAAGAAAGGAGAGGTAGGCTCCTCTATCTAGAAAAATCTATGGAAAAATTAACCATAATGTACCAGTAGACATTTTCTCTGAAAGTATTGGAAAGACATTTATGCTTTGGACAAAGCACAGAAAACTAGATTAACTGTACTTCACACTTGGGAAGATACATCTGTTGCTATAATTATGTATGCATTTCAAATCTCTGATTCTGTTATTCTGTAGCTAAATATAAGAGAAGTAATTATTATGATGCAGTGGCTAATTCGTTTATAATTATTTCTACCTGTTCTTCTTCCTTCTGTCCAATTACCCTACACCCTAGGATTCTTGACATTTTCCTCTACATCTTAATTAGTCATTGTTGTTCTTTATTTTTTAAGAATACCTGCTAATTTTATTTCCTGAGTCTTTAAGTTTATTGCCAGGAAAAGTATACAACAGTGATCTTTGTTCAACTACCTGCAAATTACAATTTAATTCAATTCAACTAACAATTCTTTGTTAATGTATGCAACATTTATTAAGCATACAATATACTACTACAAAACACTGAACTAGAAGCTGAGAGAACAATAAGGACAAACAAGAAAATCCATTTCCCCCCATTTCATACAGAAAAGAAAGAACACGTTTTCTCTCTTTTAAAAGTGAAAATAGTACCTACTTCACACGGGTGCTTAAAGAAGATAATGTAAGTAAATTACCTACTGCAGCGTCTAGCCTTTGAAAAGCATTAATAACTGGGAGCAGGTAGGACTGCAATTGCCACAGCTCATCTACTTTTACAATGATAATGTTTAAAATGAAAATCCTTAGTGTGACCTGCTTTAGCATTTTCTAAATACCTACCCATATGGGGGAGGAGGGGAGAATCGTTTAAATAACCTACTTATAACATGATAAACCAGGCCAGGCATGGCCTGGTGGTTAAGAGAGCTGAATCCCATGTGGCCAACCTCGAGGTTCAAGTCCAGGACCTGTCAGAAAAGCATGTTAGGCATGTGTGCATGCATGGCTAAAATCCTAAAAGGATGGAAAATGGAAGAGAAGGTATTACAGAGGGATCATTCCTCACTGGGCTATCTTCTCCCTCTCTGTCCCCTCTGTCTCTTTCTGGCAAGTACACATGCTACCTGGCAAATTAAAAAAACAAACAAACAAACAAACAAAAAACCAACAACAACATTAAGAAGTTTTACAGAAAAGATTTTTTTAATTTATTAAAGAATTATTTTATTTAACTTAATTAATTAATTAGTTAATTTAAATTTGACCAGAGAGGGACAGAGTGAGAGAGAGGGGGAAAGTAAGAAAGCAAACTGCCAGGCCCAGGACTCAAACTGTGGTCGGCCATATGGGAGTCCAGTGCCCTTAACCACCACACCTGACCTGCCAGCACCAAGAAATTTTACAGAAAAATTTTCAAATGGTAAGATATTCTTCTGGGGCCAGCCCACAACCTGGACATTAATAAGAGAGCTGGATCCCCCAAAACAACCTTATAGTTAGAGTCCAGGACCAGCTGCTTGAAAAACATACTAGGTCCTTATGCATGCATGTCCAAAATTCCAAAAGGAAGGAAAAACAGAGGAGAAGAAATTGCAGCATGACTAAACCCTATGCAAGGCAAGGTGCTTTTCCTCTCTCCCTCTATCTGTGCCTCTCTCTGGTGAGCACAAGTGCCCTCTGGCATATTAAAATAATAATAATATTCATCTGGAAATTAAAATATAAGAAACATATTAACTACTTTGAAAACCATAATGTTGGGACCAGCAAATGGCATAAAGGTTACATCACAGAACTCCCAGGTAGTTGACTGAGGATCAACTCCTGGACCCAGTGGCTTAAAACGTATACCGGGCACATGTGCATGCATGCCCCAAAATCTCAAGAGGAGACTGGAGAAGCAGGATTGAGGTGTGGCTATCCTCCCGGGGGGGGGGGGGGGGGGCAGGGGGTTGATTTCTTGCTTTCTGTGTCTCTGTCTCTTGGGCATGTAAGTAACCCATAGGAAAAAAGATCTCTAAAAAAACAAAAAGAAAAGAAAAAAGAAAGCCATAACGTTAAAGCCTTCCAAAAATATCGTCACAAAATATTTTTCTATTTTAACAAATAACTAACAGGAGAGCAGGTATAGTGTTAAAGCACTGGACTCCCACATGGTCAACCATGGTTTGAGTCCTGGACCCAGCAGCTTGAAATTCACAGTAGACATGTGTGCGTGCATGCCCAAAATTCCAAGAAAGAGGAGAAAAAGGGACTGAGGCACGGTCATCCCTCTTGGCAGCTTTCTGTCTCTCTGGCAAGTGCACACGCCCTATAGCAAAAATATCTCCAAAAAAAAATAATAACATACAATTAATTTGCTTAATGACTACCTGAACAGCAAACATTACCTGGCCCACCTCTGAGTAGTTGCTTTCTCAGTGATACATAGAACTTTTTTTTTCTTTTTGAAGAGGTTTTTGCTATAGGGCACGTGCGCTCGCTAAACAGAGAGAGACATAGAGACAGAAAGCGAGAAATCACCCCCCGGGGGGATGGCCACGCTGCAATCCCTTCTCCTCCATTCTCCTCTTGGGATCTTGGGCACACACGCACATGCGCCCGGCGTGAGTTTTAAGCCACCGGGTCCAGGACGCGAACCGCGGTCAACTACATGGGACTCCAGCAACATAGCCATTACGCTAACTGCTGGTCCCAATACATAGAACTATTTTCATCCCTCAAATGAAGGACAGTAGTTCAATCACACATCTTTATTAGTGGAATGATCCTTTTAGCAATTATTGCTCACTTACAATCTAAATAAAAGCTACTTCATTGGAATTATTTCAAAGCAAAGGGAGAAAGCACATAGAAATCTTTTTATTTATTTTTTTAAAATTTGTTACAGAGTGTGTGAGCTTGCCAGAGACAAAGAGAGAGGGAGAAAGGAAGTACCATCTAGGGGATAGCTGGCCTATAGCTCAGCAGGTAATCACCATGCATCGGGAGCTGGACCCCAAAAGGCCACCTGAGGTTCAAATCCCAGCTCCAGTGGCTGAAATTGAAAAATATCATGGGTTCGGGGCTCTGACCCCGCATGCCGTGGCCGGGGTCTGCCCCCCGCGTGCCGTAGCCGGGGCTCTGTCCCGCGTGCCGTGGCCGGGGTCTGCCCCCCCCCCGTGCCGTGGCCGGGGTCTGCCCCGCGTGCCTTGGCCGGGGCTCTGTCCCGCGTGCCGTGGCCGGGGCTCTGTCCCGCGTGCCGTGGCCGGGGTCTGCCCCGCGTCCCGTGGCCGGGGTCTGCCCCGCGTCCCGTGGCCCGGGTCTGCCCCGCGTGCCGTGGCCGGGGTCTGCCCCGCGTCCCGTGGCCGGGGCTCTGACCCCGCGTGCCGTGGCCGGGAGTCTGCCCCGCGTGCCGTGGCCGGGGTCTGCCCCGCGTGCCTTGGCCGGGGCTCTGACCCCGCGTGCCGTGGCCGGGAGTCTGCCCCGCGTGCCGTGGCCGGGGTCTCTGACCCCCGCGTGCCGTGGCCGGGGGTCTGCCCCGCGTGCCGTGGCCGGGGTCTGCCCCGCGTGCCTTGGCCGGGGTCTGCCCTGCGTGCCGTGGCCGGGGCTCTGTCCCGCGTGCCGTGGCCGGGCTCTGTCCCACGTGCCGTGGCCGGGCTCTGTCCCGCGTGCCGTGGCCGGGGTCTGCCCCGCGTGCCGTGGCTCTGACCCCGCGTGCCGTGGCCGGGTGTCTGCCCCGCGTGCCGTGGCCGGGGTCTGCCCCGCGTGCCTTGGCCGGGGTCTGCCCCACGTGCCGTGGCCGCGGTCTGCCCCGCGTGCCGTGGCCGGGGCTCTGACCCCGCGTGCCGTGGCCGGGTGTCTGCCCCGCGTGCCGTGGCCCGGGTCTGCCCCGCGTGCCGTGGCTGGGGTCTGCCCCGCGTGCCGTGGCCGGGGGTCTGCCCCGCGTGCCGTGGCCGGGGTCTGCCCCGCGTGCCGTGGCTGGAGCTCTGTCCCGCGTGCCGTGGCCGGGGTCTGCCCCCGCGTGCCGTGGCCGGGGTCTGCCCCCGCGTGCCGTGGCCGGGGTCTGCCCCGCGTGCCGTGGCCGGGGTCTGCCCCGCGTGCCGTGGCCAGGGGTCTGCCCCGCGTGCCGTGGCCGGGGCTCTGACCCGCGTGCCGTGGCCGGGGTCTGCCCCCGCGTGCCGTGGCCGGGGCTCTGACCCGCGTGCCGTGGCCGGGGTCTGCCCCCGCGTGCCGTGGCCGGGACTCTGCCCCGCGTGCCGTGGCCGGAGGTCCAGCCCGACCGGGGCTCTGCCCCGCGTGCCGTGGCCGGGGTCTCCCCCGCGTGCCGTGGCCGGGGCTCTGCCCCGTGGGTCGTGGCCGGGGTCTGCCCCGCGTGCCGCATCAGCTGATGGCCGTCTCTGCTTTCCTGAGCCGCGTTCCTAAAACTGTGTTCCATGGAGATTCACCTACATTTGCGGGGCTGCACGAGACCCACCCTTGGTCCAGCCCTGAGTGGAGTCTACGTTCCCTATTGTTGGGAACTTTATGATCTGATAATTGGAAAAAAAAATCACGTTTATCATAAAAAATAATTAGAATAATAATAATAATGATTGGGGGAAACATAGGAAAGATATTGAATGTTGAAGCGGGGAGATTAATGTCTCTGTACTGACTGACATGCATGGCATTCCCTTTTGAAAAAGCAATGTAATACACTGTAAAGTTATATGTAATTCAATGTAATAAAAAAAAGATAAAAAAAAAAAAGAAAAAAAAAAAAAAAAAGAAAAATATCATGGGCTTAAGTATGTGCATGCCCAAGATCCTGACAGGAGAGTACAACCCAGGGGAGATGGTCATGCTTCAATCCCTTCCCCTCCATCCTCCTCTCAGGATTTTGGGCATGCATACACACATGCCTGGTGTTTTTCAAGTCACCAGGTCTGGGACTTGAACCATGCAGCTGGCCACATGGGATCCAGCTGCTTTAATCACAGTGCCGCAGCTGACCAAAGCTAGTTTTATACAGTAGTAATCTGATATAAAAATGGGAAAAAGATATTAATAGTAACTCTACCAAAAAATTAAAATTTTCAATCATTTTAAGAATATACCTAATCTCACTAATAAAAAATAAAATAATAACATGTGATATTTGCCTACAAAATTTATAATGTTTGAAAAAATAATATATTTGTAAATATACTAGGAAATGGACACTCAAATATTCCTGGTAGAAATTCAAATTGATATAATCTTCCTGGTGGTCATTTCGGTAATGTGTGCATGTGTGTTTCTAAAGAATTAATTATTTATTTATTTTTAAAGATTTTTGCTATGGGCTGCATGTGCTTGCAGGAGAGACAGACAGAAAGAGAAAGACAGAAAGTGAGAAATCGCTCCCCAGGGGGGATGGCCACGCTGCAATCCCTTCTCCTCCATTCTCTTGTCACGATTTTGAGCACTCACGTATGTGTGCCCGGCATAAGTTTTGAGCTGCTGAATCTGGGACTTGAACAGTGGTTGACTACGTGTAAGTCCAGCAACATAACCATTACACCATCTGCTGGTTCCTATTTATTTTATTTTATTTTATTTATTTATTTATTTATTTATTTACTTTTTTAAATTTACTACCAGGCACAGTGCCCACCAGAGACAGACAGAAACAGAGACAGAGAGCGGGGGAACAGTGAGAAAGCAAGCCACCAGGTCCGGGACTCGAACTGCAGTCAACCATGTGAGAGTCTAGCACCTTAACTGCCACACCACCTGCTGGCCCCGGCAATGTGTTTTAAAAATAATGAAATGTGCATTATGCTTTGAATCTACATTCTACTTCTAAAAACTTATTCTTTTTTAAATTTTATTTTATTTTATATTTTCTAGAAGGCATATGTGCTGGCAAGAGACAGTATGAGGAAAAGCAAGAAAGCATCCCAGAGGGGCATGGTCACACTACCATTCTTTCTCCTCCATTTCTCTATCTTTTCAGGATTTGGGGCATGTACACACACACCTGGCATGTTTTTTAAGCTTCAGGTAGGTCTGGGACTTAATAGCACCATCAGTCATGTGCTATGTAGTACCTTAACCTTTAGGCAGTAAGTCTAGCCCTTCTAAAAACTTATTCTAAGAAAATAATGATGAATGAGAGTAAAGATAAGTTATAGTATGTTATATAACTTTTAAAAATGAAAGCTTAAAATAACCTAGATAACAGGAATTTGATAACTAAAGTACAAATCATACAATCAACTTTATTATACAATATTGAAATACAACCATAGAAATAAAGTAAATATGAAAATAATAGAATACTATGCATTTGTTAAAAATGAGATAATTCGGGACCAGCAGTTAGCGTAATGGCTAAGTCGCTGGACTCCCATGTAGTCGACCGCAGTTTGCGTCTCAGACCCGATGGCTTAAACTCACGCCGGGCACGTGTGCATGCGTGCCCAAGATCCCGAGAGGAGAATGGAGGAGAAGGGATTGCGGCGTGGCCATCCCCCCTGGGAAGTGATTTCTTGCTTTCTGTCTCTCTCTATCTGTCTGGCGAGTGCATGCACCCTATGGCAAAAACCTCTCCGAAAAAAAAGAGATAATTCTATATGTATTGACATTGAATAATCTATATTATATATTGCTAACTAAAAACAAGCATAGAGCCAGCAGGTGGCCTGGTGGTTTAGGCATAGGATCCCATATGGTCAATTGCGTGGTTCGAAGCAGCCTGCAAAGCTATGCCATGCCCATGTATGCATATGCCCAAAATCCCAAGAGGAGAATGGAAGAGAAGGCATTGGCACATGGACACATGGCAATCCCCCTCGGGGAGTGGTTTCTCATTCTTCCTCTTCCTCTGTCTCTCTCTGGTGAGCACAGACACCCTATTACAACAAAAATAATACTAATAGGAGCTTCCACCGTTCGAGTCCCAGAACTGGTAGCTTGCTTTCTCACTTTCTGTGTGTGTGTGTGTGTGTGTGTGTGTGTGTGTGTGTCTGATCAAATTAAATGAATGAGTAACTAAAATTAAATTTAAAAAAATTCTAAAATAAATAAACAAAAATAATATTAATAGGAGCTAAAAAAACAAACAAACAAAAAAAAACCCTGGGGGTTAAAAATATGAACTTGACCTTCAAAAGAATCATTCTGACAATTGTATATTTCATTTATTGCCAAAGAAGTTCACAATATCATGTTCTCTATTTTAATAAACTATATTTTTACTAAGTATAATTCCTCAAAAGAGATTTTACCATTCCCATATTAGATATATATAAAATGTAACCATCATTCTGACATGATTCAAATGCTAAAATTACCTTTATGTTTATTTAGAAGCTTGTAGCCCTCACAGTATCTTCCCGATGAAGTCATCATCTTGGCTGTGTCAAGATAAGAGTATGCTGCAGCAAAATCAAACTCCTTTTTACCATCCCACCAACCTTTCTGCTTAGCATAGTTTCTCATGTCTGGGTGTTCCCGATCAATCTTCGTTGTTATAGAAAGCTGATTAGAAATATTACGAACACCATCTATTTTCAAAGAGTAAGAGGGGAACAGAGAAGAAAAATCTTATTTCACATAAAGGATCTCTCTGTACATTATAATTATTAACTACTAAATGTAAACACAGGCTTAGTCTAAGAAGATGGTATCATGTGCAAAACTATAGTATAATATCACAACTAGAATGCTGGTATTGATATAATCAAGATAAAGAATATCTCCATCACCACGAAGACCCCTCATGTTTCTCTCTTACAGCTGCACCCACTTATCTCCCACCTTTAACCCCTCATTAACCCCCAGCCACCACCAGTTTGTTCTCTATTTCTGCAACTGCCATTTAAAGAATGTTATATAAATGAAATCATATAGTACATAAACTTCTGGTTTTTTAACTTCTGTACTGTTTTACTATAGGGCAGGTGTGCTTGCTGGAGATGGGCAGACAGAGAGAAAGTGAGAAATCACCCCTCAGGAGGATGGTCAGGCTGCAATCCTTTCTCCTCTGTTCTCCTCTCGGGATCTGGGGTATGCACGCACAAGCGCCTGGCATGTTTTTTAGGCTGCTGGGCCCAGGACACAGACTGCACAGTTAGCCGTGTGTGATCCAGCCACCTTAACCACCACACCACATGGATGGCCCACTTTGGGCTTTTTTTACTCAGCATAATCCTCTGAAGATTTATCTAGGTTATTGTGTATATCGATAGTCCATTCCTTTTATTGCTGAGTAGTATTGCATGGCATGGATGTACTACTGTTTGTTAATCATTCACAAATTAAAAGACTTTTGAGTTGTTTCCAATTTTTAGCTATCATGGAAAAAAGGTATTATAAATACTTGTATACAGCTTTTTAAAAAAACTATTTTCCAGAATAGCTGCCTGTATAGGGTATGGATTTCCAAACTGTTTTGCACCAATCTAAACTCATACTTGAATTCCACTTTTTCCATGAACCTTTTTAAAAATAATTATTTACTTAATTTTATTATTATTATTATTGCTATTATTTTCAATTTGACCAGAGAGAGAGAGAGAAAGGAAAAGTGAGAATGCAAGCCTCCAGGTCCAGGACTTGAACTGCAGTCGGTCATGTAGGAGTACACCACCATTAACCACCATGGCACCTGCCGGCCCCTTTGCATGAACTTTTAAAAGTACTTTCATACATTCTTCTTAACAATGTACGAGTGATCCAGTCTCCACAGTCTCACCAGCATTTGGTGATGTGATTACTTTAGTCATTCAGATAATGATATCTCATTGTGCTTTTTTAGTTTGTGTTTTCCTAATGGCTAATGATACTGAACATCATTTCAAGTGCTTATTTGACATCTATATATCCTTTTAATGATATATATAACCCTGAAATGGTTCTTTATATCTTTCACCCATTTTCTAACTGAATATTTTAATGTTGAGTTTTAGCTGTTTTTCATATATTTTAGATATTAGTCTTTTCTGTGAGTTACTTTCTAAAAACAAGTCTAGAATAGAAATATAAGCTTTCCAAAAGAATTGTGGCACTAAGTTATAAGTAAAGTTTTCAACTAAAAATATAAAATAGAAAAAAATAAAAACAAACAGAAAAAAAACACACACCTGTTCTAAAGAGATCAGAACAGGGCCAACCTGTGGCCTGGTGGTTAAGGGAGCCAGATCCCACATTGCCAACTGTGCAGTTTGAATCTTGGACGTGGTGGCTTGAAAAACACACCAGGTGCATGTGTATGTGTACTCAAAATCCCAACAGGGTAGAGAAAGGAAGCAGAAGGGATTGTAGCATGAACATCCACTGAGTGCGTTTTCTCCCTCCCCCTCACTCTCTCTGTCTCTCTCATAACTGCACATGTCCTCTGACAATTTTTTTTTATTCTTTTTGTTTTGATAGTTGTTTTTTTTTTTTTTTTTTTTGCCTTAGGGCGCATGCGCTCACCAGAGAGACAGAGAGAGACAGAGAGACAGAAAGCAAGAAATCACCCCCAGAGGGGGATGGTCATGCCGCCATCCCTTCTCCTCCATTCTCCTCTCAGGATCTTGGGCACGCACACACATGCACTCAGCGTGAGTTTAAGCCGCTGGTCCAGGACTCGAATCACAGTCGACTACATGGGAGTCCAGAGACATAGCCATTACGCTAACTGCTGGTCCCCCTCTGACAAATTCTAAAAAAGAAAAGAGATCATAATAGATTAAACAGATCATGATAAATGGAAATTGATGATCTTTTTAAAACCAATTAAAATGATAGTGTGGAAGGCAGTTAGTTAGCCATGAGTGGGCAGCCCTAAGAGAAAAGCGAAAGGCTCACTTAACCCCGGGTGCCAGGAGGGTGAGGTAATTTGCCATATTAATTCCTAAAGGTTTGAGGGAAGCATACAGGGATAGTTCGTAGATTTTTCTTTTATCAAAAGGACCCAAGAAAACATTTTGGTCATTAATACGATAGACTAATTGGGCAATCTAATTGAGGCAACCTGACTCGCACTTGGCGTAGGCAATTAGGTGATCAAATTCCTCACTTTACCTGTGAGGAAGGTGCAGGTGCAGGAGAGAACATGTGGAATCGAATTTAAAGAAAGAACATAGGCAGCATAAGGGAGACCGCCCACTAATGAATATTCATGACCTCTAGTAATAAGAATAACGGTTGACCAGTATCAAACGCAGTTGCCACTTGGCAATCTGCCCGCCCAACAACCTTTTTGGGTGCACTTTCTTTCTTTTCTTTCTTTTCTTTCTATTAAATTTTCTTTTCTATCTACTTCATTCGTGGTTGCGGTTTTATTTTGCGCCTAGGGACAGATCTCTAATTTTAGTGATCTGGACCCAGAGAACCAAGGATTTCACAACACAGCTCAACACTTTTCCATCCGCTAACAATAGTCTGCCAAGTACAAATTAGTTAAATTACTCCATCAAACTTGGGATAGTCTCACTACAAAACCAACTTCAGTCCTGGTAGAATCAAAGTCAGAAGAAAAGAATTTTCCGTCTAATAAGTGATTCTCTACGTTTAACAATTTTGTTCTTGGGTTCTTTTATTTTTTCAAAGAGAGATTTTTGTTTTAGGGTGCACACACTTGCTGAAGAGACAGAGAAAGACAAAGAGACAGAAAGTAAGAAATCACCCCTCGGGGAAGGATGGCCAAGTCACAATCCCTTCTCCTCCATTTTCCTTTGGCATGACTCTTAAGCCACTGGGTACAGACTTGAACCACGGTCAACTACGAGGGAGCCCAGTGACATAACCATTAAGCCATTTGTGGTCCCGTTCTTGGGTTCATTTAGAAATTGACAAAATTAATCTACATCTGGATAACCAGGCCCAATAAACATATTCATTTTGTAAGGCAAAGTGAGACATTTTCAACAGACTGTATTTATTCATTTCTCTGTTGCATGTAGCACATTTAATAAAATTAAAAGTGTTCAACGGGGGGCAGTAGGTGGCGTGGTAGTTAAGGGTACTAGACTCCCACATGGCTGGCCATGGTTTGAGTCCCGGACCTGGAGGCTTGCTTTCTCACTTTCCCTCTTTCTCTCTCTCTCTCTCCCTAGCTCTGTCCCCCTCTGGTCAAATTAAAAAATAAGTAAGTAAATAAATAAAGTTAAGGGGCCAGCAGGTGGCATGGTGGTGAAAGGCGCTGGGTTCCCACACTGGCGACCACGGTTCAAGTCCTGAACCTGGTGGCTTGCTTTCTCACTTTTCCTCTATCTCTCACTGTCTGTGTGATCAAACTGGAAAATAATAATAATAATCTTAAATTTTAAAAATAAAGTTAAATAAAATAATTATTTAAGAAAAGTGTTCAATAGTACAATAGTCCAAGTTATCACAGTAAGAAAAATAGCCTTACGTTCTATTTTATGCTTTTTTTTTTTGAGAGAGATTTATGCTATAGGGTGTATGCACTTGCGGCAGAGACAGAAAACAAGAAACCACCCCTTAGGAGGGATTGCCATGCCACAATCCATTCTCCTCCAGTCTCCTCTTGGGATTTTAGGGCACACACGCATACATGCCCAGCATGAGTTTTAAGTCGCTGAGTCCGGGACTTGAACCTTGGCTGACTACATGGGAGTCCAGCAACATAACCATTCTGCCCTCTGCTGGTCCCTCTATTTCATATTTTAATAAACATGCATGCAAAACATAAACTAAAATGCCCATCAAAACAACTGAGGGCCAGCTGGTGGTGTGGCTGTTTAGGCAGCTATATGACTGACTGACTGCATTGACTGAGTCCTGGACCTATTGGCTTAGAAACACACCAGGCATGTGTACCTGCACTCCCAAAATCCCAAAAGGAAAATGGACAGGGATTACAGCATGACTATCCTTATGGGAAGTGTTCTCTCACATTCTGTCTCTCTGTCTCTCTCTCTGGTAAGCGCATGCACCCTCTAGCAAATTAAAAAAACAAAACTGGAAATGACCTATTTTAGAAAATAACATCCAAATCCTTCAAAACTTGAGATTATCTTCAAGAGCTGTCAGCTCACAATGACCTTTCCTTTCTCAAAATTTTCACAGCATCTATGCTTCTGCATGATTCATACATCATTTAATATTTCCACATGTGTATTTTATCTCCCTAGTAAAACTAGGAGTCCAGGAGGTAGATACACAGAGGCACATGACTATGCTTGAAAACAAGGCTATGCTCCAGTGAAAGAACCTGGGTAAGAATGAGGAGGGGTGGGGCCAGCAGACAGCGTAGTGGTTATATTGCTGGACTCCCACATGACTGATCATGATTCGACGCAGTGGCTTGAAAATCACACAGGGCACATGTGCATGAGTGCCTAAGATTCCATGAGGAGAATGAAAAAGAAGGGACTGTGAGATTGTGGCATGACTATCCCCCCAGGGGGTAATTTCTTACTTTCCCTCTCACTATCTCTGTCTCTCTCTCTAGGGAGTGCATGCGCCCTACAGCAAAATCCTCTATTAAAAAAAAGAATCAGGAGGGAAAGAGTTAAATTCCAAGTTTTTTTTCCCCCCAAAGAATTATTTTACTTAACTTTAATATTTGTTTGTTTGTTTGTTTGTTTATTTATTTATTTATTTTAATTTGACCAGAGAGTAACAGAGAGAGAGAGAGAGGAAAGGAAAGTGAGAAAGCAAGCCCCCAGGCCCAGTACTCAAACCATGACTGGCCATGTGGGAGTCCAACGCCCTTAACCACCTTGCAACCTGTCAGCCCCTAAATTCCAAGTCTTTTTATCTTTACCTTAAGTCACTTTTACATCTCTGGTTTCCTCCCTTGAAAAATCAACAAAATAGGGACCAGCAGTTAGCATAATGGCTATGTCACTGGACTCCCACATAGTAGACCGCGGTTCGCGTCCTGGACCCGGTGGCTTAAACTCACGCCGGGCACGTGTGTGTGCATGCCCAAGATCCTGAGAGGAGAATGGAGGAGAAGGGATTACGGTGTGGCCATACCCCCGGGGGGGTGATTTCTCACTTTCTATCTCTCTGTCTGGCGAGCATACGTGCCCTATAGCAAAAACCTCTAAAAAAAAAATCAACAGAATATACGAATACGAAAAAAAAAAAAACGGAAAAGTAAAAGCAGCACATTCTACAATAATAAAAATGTGTTGTTTTACCCAATGATATTAAATCTTTATATTTTACTATTATATCCCTTCTAACTACCAACCCACATCACCCATCCCCAATCCATACCCTTTTGCTCACCTCCATACTTACACATGAGAAAATTTTAGAGTTCAACCCAAAGTTAAAAGAGGAAGAAACAGTAATGGATTATTATTTTTTTAAGAATTATTTATGTATTACAACATTTGTTATTATATTTTTAAATTTGACCAGAGACAGAGTGAAAGTGAAAGTGAGAAAGCAAGTCACCAGGTTCAGGACTTGAACCCCGGTCACTCATATGGGAATCCAGCACCTTTAACCACCATGCCACCTGCCAGCCCCCCAGTAAGGGATTATTAAAAAGCAAAAGAATACTATAAAAGACATTAACTGTTGCATAGAAGGTATATTAGGTTATATTAAACTCACATTCCCAGAGATTTTGCTACCTTTTTGTCTTTTTCAAGAAAGTGTTTAGAGGGCCAGCAGATGGTATGGTAGATGAGGCACTAGATTCCCACATGGCTGACCACGGTTCAAGTCCTGGGCCTGGTCACTTGCTTTCTCTTTCTCTTTTTCTTTCTCTTTCTCTTTCTCTCTGCCTGTCTCTGGTGCATATGTGTGCCCCATAACAAACTTAAAATAATAATAAAATAAAAAATAAATTATTTTAACATAAAAAAAAGAAAGAAAGCTCTTAGGGCCAGCAGATGGCATGGTGGTTAAGGTGCTGGATCCCACATGACCAACTCTCCAGTTTAAGTCCTCGACCTGGTAGCTTGAAAACATACCAGGCACATATAAGAGTGTGCCCCAAATCCTGAGAGAATGGAGGAGAAGGGATTCCGGAGGAGCCATCCCTGGTGGGGTGATTTCTCATTGCCCTCTCACTCTCTCTTTCTCTGCCTCTCTCCAGTGAGCACACGCACCCTAGAGCACAGAAGAAAAATAAAGAGTTTTACAGTGCTCTTTCGCTCTTCTTTCTAGTTTTTAAATTTTCCTTACAGACTAGTCTTCCTTTGTACTGGATTATAAACCTTGAAAGACAATTAAATGCAGTATCTACAGTTGGGGCATATTTTATTAATTGTGAAACAAGTTAAATCACAACACGTTCTCCATACCTTGTACTTTTTCTGCGGCCCAGTACTTCCCTGCAGTCTCCAGAATCCAGGCTTCCTGCCTGTCAGCTATCAGGAAACTATTGTGATAGCTAAAAAGCATTTCACCCTCCGTACAGTTTCCACCTTGACCATATTTTTCTAGTAAATCGACAATGACATCCAGCGCTTTTTCAGCTGTATCAGCTCTTTCAAGACCAAGCCTAAAATAAAAATATTAAAATTCTGATTAAAAATGAATTTCCATTACTTTTCTTAAATGATTTCATGTTTGTGAGATTTTGTGTTTACATTTAAAGTAAAACTTATTTCAAGTTAACTGATAAAATGAAATCTTACTTAAACTTATCTTTCCTAAGTCAGTTTGGAGTCATAATAACAAAGTCACTGGAATTAAATGAACCTATGTTCAAATTTCAACTTTGTAATTTACTAGCAAGTTACTTTGTCTCTGAGCCTCAAATACTACACTTACAAAATAAGGATAATAATATATATATATCCCAGGAGGTTATTGTGAGAATTAGTTAAGGTGTGATAAAGTACATTAGATACTTCCAAAGAATCATAATTTTTAACTCCTTCCTTTTACTCAATTTCTAATACTTCTTTTTTTTTTTTTTTTTTTTTTTTTTGGAGAGATTTTAGCCATAGGGCCCGTGCGCTCGCCAGACGGAGAGAGACAGAGAGACAGAAAACGAGAAATCACCCCCCAGGGGGGATGGCCACGCCGCAATCCCTTCTCTTCCATTCTCTTCTTGGGATCTTGGGCAAGCACGCACACGCGCCCAGCGTGAGTTTTAAGCCACCCGGTCCAGGACGTGAACCGCGGTTGACTACGTGGGAGTCCAGCGACATAGCTCAATTTCTAATATTTGAGAGTGATGAAATTGCATGCTACTACCCTGAAACATTTTGACACAAACTATGAGTATCAAATTCTTAAAAAAAAAAAAATAGAAAAGGTAAAAACAGGTAAAAGTTTATACCAAAAATTTCAATTTTAACTACAGAAGTATAACAGAAAGACAACCTGACAAGGTCCATGCCCAGTAATGCTTCTTCATTACAAACTTCTACTCTTCCCCACACAGCTTCATTCCCAATGCAAACTCCATGCTCATTGGCTCCCATTTCTGCCCCCCATAACCACGCTGGGCGGCTAAGGACAACAGCATGTGTTTCAGGAACTTGATCAATTTCTATGTAAGTACACTGAAAAAAGGAAAAAAAAATCATAGCAAGAACCACAAAAACAGACATTTATCAAAATTCAGAATTTCAAGAAAAACAGAAGACATGGTAGTTATGAACAACAAAATATGGGTCAGCCAGTGGCAAGACGGCTAAGGCAGCTGGATCCCTCATGACTGACAAGGCAGATCAGATCTTGGGTCAGCAGCTTGGGAGATACACGAGGTGCATGTGTATGGTATACCCAAAATCCCGAAAAGGAAGGAAGAGAGGGACTGCTGTGTGACTGTCCCAGTCGTGTGTGCATGTGTGCATGTGTATGTGTGTGTGTGTGTGTGTGTGTGGAGAGTATCTTTCTCTCTCTGTCTCTCTCTCTCTTACTCTTTCACTTTCTCCCTCTCTGATCAGTACATGTGCCCCCTGGCAACATTTTTTTTAAAGAAAGGAAATATAAATTGTAACTTTCAATAATAAAGGCATTTGCCTGAAAATATATTCAAAATTGACCCTAACATACTTATTCATTCAAACACTTACTAAGCACCTCCTCTTACAAAGCACTCTGGAAAAGATGTGTTAGTTACTAAGACAAAACAGATATATGTCTTGCTTTCAAGAAACTACAACTTTCTGGGGCCAGCTGGTGGTGTAGTGGCTGAGGTGATGAACTCCTGCATGGCTGACTTGTTTGAGTCCGGGACTCAGTACCTTGAAAATCACACTAGGCACATGTGTGTGTGTACCCAAGATCCTGAGAGGAGAATGGAGGAGAAGGGATTGCAGTGTGGTCATCTCCTATAAGGGAGTGATTTCTCATTTTCTCTCTCACTGTCTCTCTCTGGCGAGTACATGTACCCTATGCAAAACTCTTTAAAAAAAAGAGAGAGAGAGAGAGAGAAAGAAAAAAAGCAACTACAACTTAAACATTATGTAAGATACAAGAAAATATAAAGTATAAGGGTCATGAAGAGAAGTGAAAATGAAGAATTTCAGAAGCTCAGGAGAGAGATGGTTTCGTCGGGAATTCTTGAAATGTTTTTTAGAGGAAGGCATATGTGAGTTGAAGTTTAAGGAAGTGTTAAAAGAAAAATTAACTAGCCAATTTAATAAGAGCAGAGTTTTAATAGAGCAAATTTTAACATGATTTAAATCAGGCAGTTGTCTCTGGACTTTTGGACAGTTTTGGCTAGCTTCGTGGTCGACTTGGCATATAATTCGGTGCAACAGGAAAGTGTTGTACAAAAAATTAAGTGAGGGAGTGAGGTAGAGAATCATGGGTTATATTTTGATGTTTGTCTGTACTAACACAGTTTAAAAGGCAGGATGCTTGTGATGAACTGAACTTTAGTTGTTGCGACTGAACCTTAGCAACTAGCTCAGAAAAATAGCCTAACATGTAGGATTTTGGTTTATTTATAGGAATTTAAGCATGGGAGTACAGCGGCTATTTTAGGCCAAAATAGCTTAATTTAACAGCAGTTCTCGATTTGAATATCCACTGTTTCTTTATTGGTGGTATTAGTGATACAGAGTATTACTACAGGAGCCCATGTCCTGTGAAAGTCATCCTTCGATTGTGTGCAGAGCAATGAAAAGAAAGAGATGCACTAGTTTATAGGAAATTAGATTTGAATATGAAGAGAAGGGCTAGATGGTAACACAACTAAAATACCGCTGTGTGAGACGGACCTACATGGAAGGTTCCAAGTTCACATCTGGAGACCTCCCTGAGTTCCCCTGGCATGTGCATGCTCCTAACCCAAGGCTAGCTGACGCTGGGTTGAAGCTGATCAGAACATCAAGGCCTATTGGGAGTGCTTGTCTCACTCTCTTTCTCTGTCTCTCACACCTGCTCATAAAATAAATAAGTACACTTTATGTACTCTGGATGGAAAATCTCATTTTGTATGCTGTAAAGATGTACAGTGAATGAATGCAAATAAATAAATTGAAATTTAAAAAAAAAATAAATAAATAAATAAATACACTTTAAAAGACATTTAAAGATGGGAGGGGTGAAGAAAAAAAAAAAAGGTCAGTCCTTTTTTTTTGTTTTTTTTTCCAGAGTGGCTATAGCATTTAAAAGTATAAATAAATAAGTATTTTGAAATAAATACAAAGAGGTAAAGTGGAAATGATATGTCAGCTGAACAGTCTCAGTAAGAAAATAACACTATACAGAAAACATCTAATATTTAATATACTTTAAAATTAGAATATCAACAGAAGAGATACAATCCAAAAAGTATATAAATTAGCAATAAAGGTATAATTTGAAGCTCTCACTTTTGTTCTATTTTGTTTTTGCTATAGGGCACATGCACTCGCTGGAGAGAGACAGAATGTGTGCATGCATGTACACACATTCAACGTGTTTTTCAAGCTACCAGGTCCAGGACTCCAATCGCAAAGTCAGCCATGTGAGATCCAGCACCTTAATCACCATGCCACCTGCTGGCTCAAAGCTCTCATGTTAACTTCTGTGTTAAATAGGATTTTTAAATAAATTTTAAGAGGATTCTTTAATTGATGTGTATTATTACCAAGTTACTATAAAAAATGCATTTTAATGATGTTACTGCAGGACCTAATAAACTTTATTTGACAAGTGTCATAAAATTGTTATTCCAGAGGCTGGAAGAATTTTCTTATAATATACTAATCAGAATCCTGTTGTCCATTAAACTCCACCTGAAACCCCAACTCCTAGTGAAACCTGCATTGATCCGTAGTTGAATAAAATGTTCTTCTGCTGCCACAGCATGCTGTTTTTACTTAAACTTAGCATTTAAGCTATCTTATTTTATAATGGGGACAATAGCATAGATATCCTATTCCTATACTAAAATCTAAGCTTCTAGAAGACAAAGATCAAGTCTTGACAGCTGATTTAATTATTTGTAAGAAATTATTTATTTAATTTTATTTCTTTATTTTTATTTGCGATAAGGTATGTGCACTTGTCAGAGACATCAAGACAGACAGAGAAAGAGAAAGAGAGAAAGAGAATGTGAGAAAACAAGCCGCTGGTCCAGGAGTAAAACCAGTCAGCCATGTGGGAGTCCAGTGCCCTAACCACCATACCACCTGCTGGCCTCGACAGCTGATTTTAAATCCCTTGCCCTATTTAACATTCTTACATATGGAAAGCATTCAAATAGTTGATCAAAGAATTAATCATTTTTATTATTGTCTTCGGTGCCCTCCAAATCACTGAAATAGATCATAGATTTATCTGACTCATTATTTTTCAAACTTACTTAATTGTAACTTCTACAGTCTCTGCTAAGTTTCTAGCTGATGACAGAAATACCTATTTGGAGATCAGCAGATGGCGTAATGGTTACCTCACTGAACTCCCACGTAGTCCACTGCAGTTCGAGTCCCAGACATGGGACTCGGCTTAAACTTCACACTGGGTGCATGTGCATGTGTGCCCAGGACCCAAGAAGAGAACGGAGGAGTAGGTATTGTGACTGGCCATCACCCCAGCGGGGGGAGGGTGATTTCTCGCTGTCTCTGTCTCTAGCGAGCACATGCTCCCTATAGCAAAAATTTCCCAATAAAGGAGAAAGAAATACCTGTTTTGATATTTTTTAAAAAGCATATTGCTAACAAAACATATACGTCACCTACCTTAAGACCTTCTCCCAGGTTATCGTGAACAGCAGCAGGAAAATAAACTACCTCTTGTACTTCATCGCAGAGTCTATCTGAGTTTTTTCCGAAAATAATTCTGTTACCAACCGTTGCTGGAGGTAAAGCCACGAAAGTGTCACAGGAACAAAGTTCCATTTTTGTTACTAAAAATCATACACAAATTTCAAAATTAAAAGAGAAAACATTTTTAAGTATGTAAAAACAGGGTTTTACTCAAGGACCAAGAGGGACATTATTGCCATATCTAATAAAGGATGTTCATTAAAGTTTTAAATTTTATATACTATAGTATAAAAGAATATGACTTGGGGGGCCAGCAGGTGGCATAGTGGTTAAGGTACTGGACTCCCACATGGCCAACTGTGGTTTGGGTCCTGAACCCAGAAGCTTAGAACTCATACCAGGCATGTGTGCATGCATGCCCCAAATTCCAAGACAAGAATGGAAGAGAAGGGATTGCGGCATGGCCATCCCTCCCAGGGAGTGATTTCTTGCTTTCTGTCTCTAGGTTTCTGTCTCCCTGCTGAGTGCACACTCGTGTGTGTGTGTGTAATGTATATATTATATATATATGATGTGTGTGTGTGTGTGTGTATATATATATATACATATATATATATGAGTTGAGAATCAATCTCATACTATAAGAATAAATAAGACAATGACAATGTGACCTATCTTCTTCAAGTCTATAGGTCAAATTTATGTTCTTAGGCCTTCTTTTCCTGAAGTCTTCTCTGAGTTTTCATTCACTAGTTCCATCCTTGAGACTCTTCATAGTTAGCTCTATGGTGGTAAAGGCTATCTTCTAATATATTTGTGTACCTATATGAGTTTCCTTACTAGACAGTGAGCTCCTTGAGGGGTGGAAGTATGTCTTATTAATCTTTGTATTCTCATGGCTGAAATTTATGAGGAATAAATGTTATGTTAGTAACTAACTAGTATTTCCTCAAAGGAAGGAAGAACGTTCTTCTTTGAGATAGGGAAAAAACACAGATTATAATACTGATAAAACTGAAAAAAAAATTTTTTGGAGAGGTTTTTGCTATAGGATGCATGCGCTCGCCAGACAGACAGAAAGAGACAGAGAGACAGAAAGGGGGAAATCACACCCCCAGGGGGATGGCCATGCCGCAATCCCTTCTCCTCCATTCTCCTCTCAGGATCTTGGGCACGCACACACACGCACCTGGCATGAGTTTTAAGCCACCGGGTCCAGGACACAAACCGCGGTCCACTACACGGGAATCCAGCGACATAGCCATTACACTAACTGCTGGTCCCCATAAAGCTGAAATTTTGAAACAGATTCACTGATTCAGACACACAAAAAGATAATCTAATCCCAAACTGTTGATGTTTACAGAGGAAGTTCACATACAAGGGTACTTTAACAAGTTCATGAAAAATAAAATGAAAGTTTATTTTAGTGCAAAAAATTTTTAATCTAGGTATCATTTTTCTTTTTCTTTTTTTTTTTTAGAGGTTTTTGCAATAGGGCGCGTGCACTTGCCAGAGAGACAGAGAGACAGAAAGTGAGAAATCACCCCCCAGGAGGGATGGCCACACCACAATCCCTTCTCCTCCATTCTCCTCTCAGGATCTTGGGCACACGCGCACATGCACCCATCGTGAGTTTAAGCCACCAGATCAGGACTCAAACCACGGTCAACTACATGGGAGTCCAGGGACATAGCCATTACGCCAACTGCTGTTCCCCTATGTATCATTTTTCCATAATATGCATTTCCCATGAACTTTTGGAAGACCCCTTAGATAAAACTTACCAATCCTGATTGCAGACTTTAATATCTCTATTTTCTCTTCATTTGTAAGTTAGAAAATCTTTTTTAAAGAATTATCTATTTAATTTTATTATTTTTTCTAATTTGCTATGGGGCATGTATGCTCACCAGGGAGAGATGGAGAGAGGGAAAATGAGAATGCAAGCCATCATGTCCAGGACTCAAACCACAGTTCTCCATGTGGGTGTCCAGCGCCTTAACCACCACTCTACCTGCGGGCCTCGTAATTTGGAAAATCTTTTTTTTTTCCTCAGAGAGATTTTTGCTATAGGGTGCAAACACTTGCCAAAGAAAGGCTGAGAGAAAGCAAGAAAACCCACAGGGGGTGATGGCCATGCTGAAATCCCTTTTGCTCCATTCTCCTCATGGGATTTTAGGCACTCATGCACATGTGCTCGGCATGAGTTTTAAGGCACCAGGTCCAGGACTTGAACTGTGGTCAACTATCTGGGAGTCCAATGATGTAACCATTACACCATCTGCTGGTCCTAGGTTGGAAAATTGTAAGTCTTCAATTTTAGTAGAACACCTAAGTGTCCTATACTTTATATTTTCCTTTCAGAATGGACATGTTGTTTTAGCTTCCTTCTTTCCTTGATTTAATAATGCCCAAACCTTAGAACAGCTTTACACAGACAGGTACTAGCAATTTAAAAACAAAATTTAAATGTAATAAATGTTTTATTAAGAAGGGGAAAAATGACTAAAGAAACAACTTCAACCTGAAACTCCTAAGAGATTTTGTCTATGTTGGGAAGAAAGGGGTCGAGTTTGTCTTTTCTGTTTTGTGTTTTTAACTATTATGTCCAGGATCTCTAATTTGTGTTTCAAAGTACGTTTCACAATTACATAACTTTGACAGACTTTTTACTTTCTATGCCTCCTGCCTCACTGGTAAAATCAAATGTACATACTGAAGGGACTGTTAGGAGAACTTAATAAGACAACACGTAAAGCGTTTTGCATAATGCATGAAACAGAGTAGACGCTCAAATGAAAGTTATTAACTGGCAAAAGATGTTACTCCTCACAGAAGCCATATTCTTAAGATCGCTAGGGCTGAAGGACTGCTTGGCAGATCCGCTACTGCAGCAGCAGCCAAGTCCACCCAAAACCCTAGAGTCCCAGGAGCAACCAGCTGCGCCGAGCTGTCAAACGCATGGTAAGGGAAGATAAGACTTCCCGCCTGCACCTAGTCCATTGAGGAGCAGGAGCTCTAAGAGCCTTTATTAACTCCTAATGCGTGCTCATCATTCACGTTTACGAACATCTTTCTGCGCCAGCAACGTACAGCTGGGAAAAGCTGGGAACAAAACAGACAGGACTCCTGCTCTTGTGCAGCTGACATTCTATCTTACGCGCTTTAATTCACCAACCGCTCTTGGCAAAGCGCTTCATAAACTTTCTACAAACCGACTACAGTCAGGGCGAGAGTTACTATTTCCGTAACACACATGACAGCTGTGCCGAAAAGGTTTTGCAACTCGAGCAGAGTTCACAGAAAGTGATGGGCTCGCACTTGCAGCACTTCTTGCAGAAGAGCGGCCGCCGCTCCCGCGCCCTGCAGCTGACCGCGCACCGAGTCCTTGCTCCCTGCTCCGCGACGCTCAGCCCGCCCGCAGACCCGGCCCTCACCTGGCCTTCAGGTGAGCTACACCCGGGACAGGAGGACGGAGCCAGGAGTAGAGCGGCGGCCCTCGCGGCCGGAAGCTGTCACCTCTGACCTCGGAAGTTCCCGCTGCCCTGGAGGCGCAGTTCCGGTTAGGCGGCGGAGTTTGTTTACGTTGCTGACATTTGCAACTGCCTTCCCCAGCTCCGACTGCAAGATGGGGAAGTCTTTCGCCAACTTCATGTGCAAAAAGGACTTTCATCCGGCTTCTAAATCCAATATCAAAAAAGTAAGCCAAGGGACCCGGGGAGGGATCTGGCCCGCGGAGGCTGGGTTCCCAGAGGCCGCTGGAGGGAGCGTGGGGGGAGCTCAGTCGCCTCCTCCCTGGGCCTAACGCTCTGCTGCTCTCGCCCCTTCCCAGCTGGGCAGCTCGCAGACGCGGAGGGTCCTCAACGCTTATTCTACATCCGGGAGTGTAGATCCACAGATTGTGGATGGCGACTGATTAGCGTCCTCCGTACTCCCCTCGGCTGTTCGGTTTTGTCTTTTCGGATCCCAGAGATCACTTCTTTGTAGCTCTGCTCCCCTGTACAAAGATTTCCTATTTATTTACGCTAGATCTTGAAAGATCAATTCACCCGATTCCACTCTTCATCCCACTCGACAGTGTATTAATACTAGTTCTGTCTGACGACCTCGTTGAAGTTTAGCGTTTCCGGTACAGTAATTAATTACAGGTGAACTAGGCACAGTACTAAGGGTCGTGCTGAATCCTGTAGCAGTGAAAAGCAGAATGGTGAGGCAAGAAAAGCCTGGACTTTTCTAAAAACAATTACTTTGATCTCTGAGATCTTGCACGAAATATTTAAAGTCTCTGATCTTCAGTCGTCTCTACATGAAGAGTGATAAATATCAGTTGCCTTGACTTTATAAAATTGTGCTGGGATTAGATGGGATGGTGTAGTTAAAGGGTTTGAAACAAAAAAGAGGCATCTAGCACTGTGCCAGACACAGAGAGAATGCTCAATGACAATAATTGTCCCCAACACAAAACTTTTGCAGATGAACTGAGTTTTTAGTCGTTGCTTTTTCTTTTCTTTTTTTTTTTTAATGCCCGAGGGTGCAAGAGAGTGAGCAAGAGAGAGACAGAAAGAAAGAGAAAGAGAGAGAAAGAAAGTTATCCCCACCATGGGGTTCTGCTCATGCCCAAATCCCCCTCTCATTCCTCCCTCCGGTCAGGATCCTGAGCATTCCACACAACCAGTGTGTTTTTCAAGTCACTGGGGTGGGAGTTCCAACCACAGCTGGCCATGTGAGCTCCAGCTCTCTCCACACAGCGCTTCACTACTGTATTTAGAGCCAGGCTTAGTTGTTTTTAAGACCTATTAGAGTGAGTTGTATGTAAGACATTTCTATCTATATACATACACATATGTGATATGTTAACCATACATGTCAAAAGAATGTGTATGCATGCATTATATATTGGGTTATTAGAAAAGTCGTGATGTATTTTTCTGTTTTTCTATGCAGAATGCATCCTGACTTTTCCTACAACCCAATATGTTCCACTGCATCTGTGTGCACTGGAATATTTGTTGGGATATATAAGAAATGGATAACACTGGCCACCTATGATTACAGTTACTCAATTTAATTTTTTTTTTTTTTTTTTTTTTTTTTTTTTTGCTATAGGGCACTTGCCAGACAGAGTGGGAGTGAGAAAATATTACCCAGGGGGGACAATCAAGCCTCAATTTCTTCCCCATTCTCCTCTTAGTATTTTGGGCACACTGCTGCACTGCATGCACACTCATCTAACGTGTTTTTCAAGCTGCTAGGTCCAGGACTCAAATAGCACATTTGACTGTGTAGGATCCAACTGCCTTCACCATCATATCACTGACCAGCCCTAGTTACTTAATTTAAAAATATATAACTTTTAAAAACTAAAACTTGCTAAAAGCATTCTATCAATATAATACAAGCCTTACTCCTTAACTCCCAAAGTTATTCACTGTCTTGTTGTGTTTTTCTTTCAATCTCATGCATATTGCTGTTGTCCAAATGTCAAACTTTATTATTATAGCTTACTCAATTTGTGTCTCTTTTTAAATCATGAAGTAGTTTAAGTGTACAGAAAAGTCACTATGATTTTGTTAACAGATTCTCAACATGTTGAAGGGAGTAGTATATATTATTTCGTATTCTAATCCATGGAATGTTTATAAATCACATGAATCTTTATGTAAATTACAGGTAGTTTTGGAAAAAAAAAGTAGACACTCGCAAGTACAAGATTAAAGAAGACACTTCACAGGGAAAGAATAGAATCCTATCATTAGGACATTCATTTACAAAAAAATTAACTTAAGATTCAGTAAGGGATATTGAGCTTTTAAGCAACTGTAACTGGTGGAATGACTTTGTAAAATCTAAAGCTTTAGATAAATGGTAGCTATTCTTTTAGAAGTAATGTGTTATTCTACCAGACAGTGAAGCTTTGCAACTCTCTATAGCATTGTTTGCAACTTGGACTTCAGTGAAAATTCCAAACAGTCCTATACTTGGGATAGGCAGTAAGACATACAACCATAACATTTCAGTGGAATTTAGTTTCAGAACTTATTTCAAGAGAAAAGTCTGGGTACAGGGCAGGTCTCAGCACAGTGATTAATTGTTGTGCAGAAGAACCTCGATCCCACATCGCCAACCAGAGTTCAAGTCCTAGCCCAGTGGTCTTGAAAAAGCACGCCAGACTTGCACTTGCCTGGAACCATGATGGGACAGAGAACTGGAGGAAAATTTACTGTGGCGTGACCAGACTCTGGGAATGTACATGCTCTCTCACTCTCTTTCTCTGATGCACACATGCATGTGCGTGCGTGCCCAAGATCCCAAAAGGAGAAAGGATGGGAAGGGATGCAGCATGGCCATCCCCCTGGGGGGGACGGATTTCTGTCTCTCTGTCTCTCTGGTGAGCACACGTGCCCTAGAGCAAAAACCTCTAAAAAAAAAAAAGTATTAAAAAAAAGAAAATGATTCTGTTGGGAGTGCTGTCTCTGTCTCTCTCAATGATGGAAGAAATAAATAAAATTTTAAGAGAAATTTCTGGTATGTTCTGTTCCTAATGGATTCCCTTTTCTATTTTTGCTTTGATCTCCATATTAACTTTGCTAGTCCACATCTTAAACGCTGTCTCTGAAGGACCTGCCTACCTCGACGCTACTAAAAAGCTAATAACTTCTCCTGTTTTGCCTCTAAAGTTAAATAATGGCAGTCTGGTCCCACGCCCTCCTCCCTGTACTTTCCCTCCCACCTACAGTTTATAATTATCTTAGTGTAAGTGTTTGTCCTTAGGTTTACATTCTTTTTTTAATTATTTTATTTTATTTATTCACTCTTTTTTTTTTTTTTTTTGAGAGGTTTTGGTATAGGGCGCGTGTGCTCGCCAAACAGGCAGAGAGAGACAGAGAGACAGAAAGCGAGAAGTCACCCCCCAGGGGGGATGGTTATGCCGCAATCCCTTCTCCTCCATTCTCCTCTTGGGACTTTGGGCACGCACACACGGCGTGAGTTATAAGCCACCGGGTCCAGGACGTGAACCACGGTCAGCTACGTGGGAGTCCAGCGACATAGCCATTACACTAACTGCTGGTCCCTTCACTCATTTATTTTTTAATTTGACAGAGACAGAGGGTGAGAGTGAGAGAGAGAGGAAGTGAGAAAGCAAGCCACCAGATTCAGGACTCGAACCATGGTCAACCATGTGGGAGTGTCCAGCGCCTTAACCACCATGCCACCTGCTGGTCCCCTAGGTTTACATTCTTAAAACGGCATGCTTGTAAAGAAAGGTTTGATTTGCTATTTATGTTGAATGGTTCTCACTTTGTCCTCTATTCTAAAGGTGGCAGGGAGATATTGATGCCTTTTAAGCCTGGAAGTAACATGATTAAATATCCATAGATAAGTTGTGTGGGCCTTTTACCTTCACTGCTGTTATGATTTTTGAATTTCATATAGGGACATATTTAGCGTGTGGCATTTGTGACCTTGAGCAACTACAGAGCGTCTGATACATTTCTCTGCTGTCTTTGTTTCTTTTTTCTCTTGGCTTTTTTACAACTACTTTTCATTTTGCTCTTTTTTCTCCTCCTTTTCTCCATTTTTCCTGTCTTAGGATGAGGCGACACGCAGTAACATCCATGGTCATTGTTTAACCCTACTAGTTGTGTCCTGTTTTGAAGTTACTTTTTGGGTCATCAGAAAAGTCATAATACATTTTTCTATGTAAAAATTTTTTCTATATAAAATTTTTCTACACAGAAATGAGTCATGACTTTTCTGATGATTCAATAGACTAGACACCTAGGTGGTTATAGAGAGACAGTTGTTCTGTTCTCTGAAATTACATGGACAGTAAGTACAAAAATTTACTGTATCACATATGCACAGAGTGGTTCTTTATTTTTTTTTGGGGGGGGAGGTTTTTGCTACAGGGCTCATGCGCTCACCAGAAAGAGAGAGATAGAGAGTCAGAAAGTGAGAAATCACCCCCCAGGGAAGATGGCCACGGTGCAATCCCTTCTCTGTTCTCCTTTCAGGATCTTAGTCACGCACGCACAGGTGTGCCTGGCATGAGTTTAAGCCACCAGGTCCGGGACTCGAGCCATGGTTGACTACAAGGGAGTTCAGCGACATAGCCATTATGCCAACTGCTGATCCCCAGAATGGCTCTTGAGTTTGACATTTTTGTCTGAAATGTATTTTGGATGGTTAGATTTAAGGATTTATAACAAAATACAAATCAGTTTTTTTAAGTGTCATTTTCTGATAATGTGACTAAATTAGATCATGTTGTAAACTATAAACAATAGTATTTTATATTTGTTATAAAAGAAAAGCACACTAATTTAAATCCAACTACTGGATTTTTATTTTTTTTACTTTTCTAATGTAGGTATGGATGGCAGAACAGAAAATATCATATGATAAGAAGAAACAAGAAGAATTAATGCAACAGTATCTTAAAGAGCAAGAATCATATGATAACAGGTAAGAAATTCTGCTGTGCCAATGTTTTTAGCATAACCCATTGCACAAGAATAATTCCTTACTGAATCTTAGATTAAGTTAACATTCTAAAAATGAGTGTTCCAATGATAGGATTCTATTCTTTCCCTGTGAAGTGTCTTCTTCACTCTCATACCTCTAGAAGGCTCCTTTTTCTAACTTTACCTATAATTTACTTAATGATACATGTGACTTATATACTGTAAGCCGGTTCTAAAGTAGACAGAGCTTAAGGAACAGTAAGCACCTATGCTTAGATCATGCGCTCTCTTACAAAGGTTTTTCTTTAACATACTCTCAAAAAAAAAGATGCATATAACTTGAAGGAGTGAAGAGAAGTGTCCCAATTTGATCTGAATGATATTGTTCTTATAATAGCGGGATTGTGCCTAGAGTTCCTCCTTGGTTTATTCCAGCAAGGTACTGTCCTTTAGCCACTGTCATTTATGTTTATATTTGCAAATCTAACACAAGCTGCTTTCCCTTGGTTAATGAGTCAAGTGGATGTTAGTTCTTCAGTTACATACACCATACCCTGAACTAAGTACATTTGCTCCTTTTTGAAATTCTGGAACAGAACAATACATTTTTCTCCTCAGTATTTTTTATCATAATATGGAATTTAAGCAGTTAAGTGGGTAATACTGAACTATTACTGTTTGTTGTTGTTGTTTTGAGGTTTTTGCCATAGGGCACGTGCATTCGCTGGAGAGAGACGGACAGAGGGAAAGTGAGAAATCGCTCCCTTGGAGGATGGCCATGCCATAGTCCCTCCTCCTCCATTCTCCTCTTAGAATTTTGGGCACGCACACACAGCATGATTTACAAGCTGCTGGGTCTGGGACTCAAACAGTGGTCAGACCTGAAGGAGTCCAGCACCTTAACAACCACACCACTTACTGGTCCCTACATTATTGCTGCTCCTTAAGATGTAATATATAATAATGGGGCCAGCAGATGGCATAACAGTTACATTGCTGGACTCTCACATGACTGACCACGGTTCAATTCTCAGATCCAGTAGCTTGAAACTCACACCAGATGTGTTGTACATACATGCCCCAAATCTCAGGAGAATGGAGAAGGGATTGTGATGTGGCCATCCCTCTCGGGGGGTGATTTCTTACTTTCCCTCTCACTGTCTCTCTCTCTCCAGTGAACACATGTGCCCTAAGGCAAAAACTTCTTTTTTAAAAAAGTGTATACACACAAACACGTATATATCAAGAGCAAAATTAAAGAAACAGATTCCATTTAATTAAGTTCAATTAATTTATTTTATTTTAGCTGACTAAACTTTTTTAAAGTTTATCGCTGTTTTCCTTCCATAAATGAGAGAAACAGAGAGGCAGATACCCCCAACATGACCTTTTATAGCTCACCCATCCCTAGCTTTAGCCAGCCAATGATCGGCGCATGTGCCTTGCGTATTTAGTGAATCTTCAGGCACCAACCCAGTACCTTCCCCCGTGGGTCAGCCTCACAGAGCATCGTGTTCTAGTTCCAGCTCTAAGCAACCACTAACTTACGTTCTGCTTGTGTGGATTTGCCTATTCTAGATATATCATATAAATAAAATTATACATTTTATGGTCTTCTATGGCTGACTTCTTTCACTTGGCTTAATTTCTTTTTTTTTTTTTTTTTTGGAGAGGTTTTCGCTATAGGGCACGTGCGCTTGCCAGACAGACAGAGAGAGACAGAGAGACAGAAAGCGAGAAATGACCCCCCAGGGGGGATGGCCACACCGCAATCCCTTCTTCTCTGTTCTCCTCTCGGGATCTTGGGCACGCATGCACACACGCCCGGCGTGAGTTTTAAGCCACCGGGTCTGGGACGCGAACCGCGGTCAACTACGTGGGAGTCCAGCAACATAGCCATTACGCTAACTGCTGGTCCCGGCTTAATTTCTTGAAGTTCATCCGTAGTGCGAATGTATTGGTATTTCATTCTTTTTCATTGCTGGACAGTATTCAATTGTGTAGATGTAGATTCCTACATCCTTTTGTTTCCTATTTTTAAATGTTCTTCTTTCATGAAAGTGAGAGAGAGAGAGACCGAGGAAGAGAGAAGCACCCTAAATCAGGTCTAATTCACCAGGATTGTGGGCACACAGGCTGGTGTGTACCGGTCACATGGGAACCAAGTCTGTGATCTTCCCTATGGATCCAGCATCACTTAAGAAGAGCATTAAGACAGTACCATCATCATCTTTTTTTTTTTTTTTTTTTTTTTTTTTTTTTTTTTTTTTTTTTTTTTGCCATGGGCCACATGCAACCACTGGAGAGAAACAGGGTAGTGTGGAGTGAGAAATCACCTCGCAAGGAGAATTGCCATGCTACATTTCCTTCCCCTTCATTCTCCTCTCAGGATTCTGGGCATGCATGCACACATACCCCGTGTGTTTTTTAAGCCACCGGGCTCAGGTCTCAAACCACAGAGTTGGCTAACTGGTGCTTTGTCACCATGTCGCCTACTGGCCGTTTGTTGTTTTCTTTACAGTTCTTTAATAGAATCCATTGGAAACGAGGGGAGTTATTATATAATCATGTAGTATATCCTTTGTGATTGCCTTTTCCAAATATAAGAGAAAATTGTATTTGTTCTTTAGCCATCTTCTTTGTAATTGCACTTTACTTGGATTTTATGAATTAAACTTTAACTGAACCATTCAATTTGTTGCAGATTTTTTTTTCTAAAAAGTCTAGCATAGGGGCCAGCAGGTGACATGGAGGTTGGGGCACTGGATTCCCACATGGCTCACCACAGTTTGAGCCCAGGCTCAGCAACTTGAAAATCATGCTGGGCATGTGTGTGTGCATGCCCCAAATCCCAAGAGAGTGGAGGAGAAGAGATTGTGATATGGCCATCCCCTGGAGGTTGATTTCTCACTTTCTCTCTTTCTGTCTCTCTCCGGTGAGCGCACATGCCCTATGGCAAAGACCTAAAAAGAAATTTGTAAGTGCCTAGCGTATGCCTGTTATAAACATAACCCAAGCAGGAAACTTCCAGCGTTAAAACGGAATTATAAAAAATATGATTCAGGGGGCCAGACAGTGGTGCTGCAGTAAAACATGATGCTCTGTGAAGGTGACTCACATGGGAAGTTCCAGGTTCATGTCCAGAGACAACCCTGAATACATCCAGTTTGATACGTACCCATGGTTTAGGCCTCGCCGAAGCTGGGGTATGGGTTTTGGTATCAGTACTCTGTATGCTTGCTCACTGTCCTTCTCTTGTCTCATTCATGGAAGAAATAAACAAACAAAAAGAATATGATATTTTGAGGGGCCACCTGCAGTAGCACAGTTGTAGCACAGCACTCTTTGGTGATGAACCGACATGAGATGTTCCCAGGTTCACATCCTGTGGTCTCCTTGTACACGCCAGGCATACCCTTGTGCAGGCCTGTGTTTGTGCTGGCTAGGTGAAATCCCTCGAGGGAGTAGGTGCCCCCCTACTGTCTTTCTCTCTTGGAAGAAACCAATAAATAAACTTCTTAAAAAAATTATGTTTTTCAAGTGCAGCAAACACTGATTCCATCATATTAATTGGCCTGTTATAGAATTTCTTTAAACTATTCTTTCTTCATTGGCCTCAGTAAATAATTTGATTCTCTCATTGACATTTACAAGACTTAAATGGGTTTGATTTTTTAAAAAAGAATCCCAGAGAGACTCATTTAAAAAAAAAAAAAAAAAAAAACTTTGATCTCTCACAATTAAGAAAAAGTGTTGGAAGTCTTTAGCTTAATTCAGACTTTGTTATTGCATATAGGAAGTCAAAGCTGTCACTATTTCCATAGCATTTCAAAGTTTAAGAAGAACCCTGTGGGGTTGGCAGGTGGCATGGTGGTTAAAGAAGCTGGACTCCCACTTGGCCGACTACGGGTTGAGTCCCGGACCCGGTGGCTTGTTTTCTCACTTTCTTTGTCTCTCTCTGGTCAAATTAAAAACAAAAATAATGATTAATAAATAGACGAATAAAATAATTCTTTTAAAAAAAAAAAAGAAGGCTGTAAGAGTGACCATGTCATTTTGCCCCTATTCTGTTGGACAATAAGGCTTTCTCAGTTAGCAAGGAAAGCTCAGCTTAACAACCCATTACTAGAGAGACAGCAGCATTTTGATTTCCATTCACATATTACAAATGTCATCGAGTCAGTGGAGTTAAGTTTTGGAACTTCATCTCTAACAAAAATAGTTTACCTTAATTCTTTTAGGATTTTGTTAGGGGAAAAATTTGCCATATCTTTTCCTCCTATAAAAAATTGTTGACTTTATGTCTTGTTCCGTTTAGATTGCTTATGGGAGATGAGCGTGTAAAGAATGGCCTTAATTTCATGTATGAAGCCCCACCAGGAGCTAAAAAAGGTACTTCTCTCTCTCTCTCTCTCTTTGTCTTTTTAAGATAAATTTTTTTAAAGTTGCTCTACATCTTTTAAGAGTGCCATTATTTGGGTGAGTAGGTGGTGTGGAGGTTAAGGCACTGGATCCCATGTGGCCAACTGTGTGGTTTGAGTCCTGGACCCAGCATCTTGAAAAATCACGTTGGGTACATGTGCATGCGTGCCCAAAATCCCAAGAGGAAAATGGTGGAGAGGGAATTGCTGTGTAGCCATCACCCCCTGATGGGGAGGGTTCTCACTTTCTTTCTCTCTCTGTCTGTCTCTCTGGTGAGCATGCATGCCCTATAGCAAAAACTAAAAATAAATAAATAAATAAAATTATTATTATATGAAGCTAAAAATACAATATACTAAATACTATAAAAATTTTCTAATCTAATATTTTATGATTTTGGGGGGGAGGAAAAATTTCAACATCAGCAAAGATGCATTTATTCTTTCTTAATTTGTGTATGTATTGTTAGTCCTTCTTACCAAACACACTTGTACGTAGAAAACATAATATTCACTGTAGATGAAAAATATACAAGCTTAAAAATTAGGAGCTAGTATGCTTGTTAAGTACTGTTTCTTCAATATTGTGTTTTATACTTTAGTGATCTGAATTTTTATCTCGTGAAAGAAGAAAAAAAGGTCAAATCAGTAAATTGTTTCAAATTTTAATTAACTATTGTCATATTGTAGTATAATAGATAATATTTTCTATATTGAAGTTTTAACTTTCATATTTAAGTTTTTAACTTATCTTTTTTCTCTTCATATTTTTGATATGCAATCAAGAAAACAAAGAGGTAAAAGACTATTTCCTGTGTTTTAATTTATTTGTAACTTATTATGATTTTCATGGAAACATTAAAAGAATTTTCAATGAACATTTTTAGAAAGAAGAAACAGAAGGAGAGACTGAATACAAATTTGAATGGCAGAAAGGAGCCCCACGAGAAAAGTAAGGACTAGTTTGCTTTTTTTTTTTTAATTTATTTTATTTATTTATTATTATTATTATCTTTTAACTTGAACAGAGAGAAAGAGAGAGAAAGGGAAAGTGAGAAAGCAAGCTGCCAGGTCCAGGACTCAAACTGAAGTCAGCCATGTGGGAGTCTACTAGTGCCTTTACCACTACGCCACCTGCCAGCCCCAGGACTGATTTGTTTAAAAGATAAATTATGAATATATATTGGTTCCAGCAGGTGCCATGTTGGTTAAGACACTGGACTCTCTCATGGCCAACCACAATTCGTATCCCAGACCCAGTGGCTTGAAGATTGTGCTGACCACGTGTGCTTGCTTGCCTAATATCCTAAAGGGGTAATGGAGGAGATGGGATTGCGGTGTGGCCATCCCCCCAGGGGTGATTTCTCAACCCCTACTCCCCCGCCGTTTCTCTCTCCTGTAAGCACATGTGCCCTCTAGCAGAAATATCTATATAAGAAAAAAAGATAAATTATGTATCATTAAATTTATTTGATTTCTCATTTTAGATTGCTACTTCATTCAGTAGAGAAGGCAAATAATATAAACAAGCATTTATGGGGCCCAGCAGGTGACGTGGTGGTTAAGTCACTGGACTCCCACATGGCCAACTATGGTTCAAGTCCCAGACCCAGTGGCCTGAAAATGACACTGGCAGGTGTGCGTGTGTACAGGCATACCCAAAATCCCAGAGAAGAATGAGGAGGAGAATGGAGGAAAAGGAATTGCAGCGTGCCTATCCCTCTGACAGGGTGATTTCTCACTTTCCCTCTTGCTCTGTCTCTCTTTGGTGAGCACACACACCCTATAGCCACAAAAAAAGAGAAAAAGAAAAAAGACATTTTTACTTTTTATTTAAATATTTTTTAAATTTATTTATTTTTGTAATTTGCTATAGGGCATGTGCGTTCACCAGAGACAGACAGAAAAAGGGAGGGAAAGTGAGAAAACAAGACTCCAGGTCTGGGAATTGAACTGCAGTGGGCCGGTTCAATTGAGTCCAGCACTTTAAACACCATGCCACTTGCTGGCCCAAAAAAGGACATTTTTAATGAATGATACATTTTATCTACTTATCAGAGTCTTTTGTTTTACATACTTACTCATTTTATTCTAAAATCACAAATTATCAGACTAGGTATTTTATCTAAGTAGTATTTGGAAATACTAAGTAGATTTTATAGTTCTATATACTTATTGAAGTAATATATTTTGTAATGTTCTTAGAACTATGAAACTATTTTTCAGATTAAACTCCTGTCTAATTTATTAAGTTTTTCTTAATACTGTGTACAATTTTTCTGTTAATAGATATGCCAAAGATGACATGAACATCAGAGATCAGCCCTTTGGTATTCAGGCAAGTGAAACATACTTAACTCTCTAAGCATACTTTTTATCAAGCCAGCCTGGTGGATAAAGCAGCTGGATCCCACATGGCTGGTCCCACAGTTCAAGCCCCAAAACTGGCATCTTGAAAAACTTATCAGGCACGTGTGTATTCATTCCCAGAATCCTGAAAGGAGAGAGAAATGGAGGAGAGATTGCAGGGTGACCATTCCCGGTACTTCTCACTTTCTGTTTCTCTCCAGCGAGTGTGTGCACCCCAAGGCAACATTTTTTTAAAAAAGAAAAAAAAGATTTTAAACTGTATGTTTGAACCAGAACAACAGGGGCCAGATCCTTGTTGTAAAGAAAGTTTTATTGAAATACTGCCTTGCTCATACATTTACATGCATCTATGGCTACTTTCCACTATGACAGCAGAGTTGAGTAGTTATAACAGCATTTGGCCTGAAAAGTATAGAACACTTACTCTGTAGATTTACAAGAAAATTTGCCAACCTCTGGTTTTGAAATTTAAAACTTTAAAGGTTAACTTAATAAAATTAGAGGATTTGAGATTAAGCCATCACATTATTTTTTGGTATTTTACCATTCTTTTTGGATAGCATTGTTGTATTGCCACCAACAAGAAGCGAAAAGAGGGGCCAGCAGGTGGTATGGGGATTAAGGATTCCCACATGGCTAACCACAGTACCAAACATAGTTTATGGAATCACTTTTCCTTGGAGGTCTTTTTAAAATCTAAGTAAGTTAACCTAAACTCAGCCAAAATGTAGGGGACTGAACAGAGGAGATTAGATTCTCAGTACTTTAGTAACTAAAAAATAATGTTCACTATTTTTCAGGTTCGAAATGTAAGGTGCATTAAATGTCACAAGTGGGGTCATGTCAACACAGATCGAGAATGTCCTTTGTTTGGTCTTTCTGGAATCAATGCAAGTTCAGTTCCCACTGATGGCTCAGGTAGGCACTTAGAATTTATCAAAGGATAAACAAGGAAAGACACATAACATTTTCCTTTAATATCTCTGGGTATTGCTTTGTTTATTTTGAGTTTTATTCTTTTTAGGACATAGGTACATTCTCAAAATGTGATGATCAGTGGACAATTCTGATAATATGTGTTGAACTTGGATAATAGAATTTAATTTTTCCAGCCAAAGGTTCTATGAACATGATTTTAAAAGTAAGATACAGTGAGCATATTTTATTGCATTAGTAGCTGAAAATTAGAAGAAAGATATGGTTATTTTTCAGAGTCATAATCTTCATGAACTATAAAAATAGGCTGAACTAAAAGCATGAGCAATCATCTATCTCTTTAGTCCAAAGATAAAAACAAAGCTAAGTTTTAAAAATGAAAGAAAAGAAAAGATCTTAAATATGTTAAAATTGGCTTTAACTTGAAAGTTACTTACCTTCGTGCACGTTACTGTCTACCTAAAAAAATTGGTCCAGGACCAGCAGGTAGTGTGGTGGTTCGGACATTGGACTTCCTCACGGCCAGCTCTTGTGTCTTGAGGCTTGAAAATCATGCAGTGGGTGTGTGTGCGTGTGTGCCCAAAATCCCAACAGGAGAATGGAGGAGAAGGGATTGCAGTGTGGCGATACCCCCAGGGGGTGATTTCTTACTTTCTCTCTCTCCATCTCTCTCTGTAGCTAGCACACACCCCCATAGCAAATACTAAAAAAGAAAAAAAAAAAAAAACTCCTGTTGCTCTATAATTTGTTTTAAGTTTATTTATTTATTTATTTCTTCCATGAAGAAGAGAAAGCCCCCCGCCCGCCCCAATCAGGATCATCATGCTGTAATCCACCCCCGGCCTCAGCCAGCCGGGACCATGGACATGCAGACATGCCGAGTGTGTACAGGAAGACCCTAGGATACAAACCCTGGGGTCCAGTTGCATAACCATGGTGCCATCACCTGGCACAAGTAATCACCTTTTTAAGTAGAAGGAAAGCTAGTTGCCCAGTAAGGCAACATTGAGGCAGACTTTGGTCTGGCACTTGATGACAAAAGAACATTTCGC
The DNA here is from genome assembly GCA_026018925.1 of Tupaia tana. NCBI lineage: Eukaryota > Metazoa > Chordata > Mammalia > Scandentia > Tupaiidae > Tupaia > Tupaia tana. The sequence goes on from JAKSZU010000001.1 coordinate 70,122,513, forward strand.
TGATGCCATAGTTCAGGTACTCTTAAAAACCCACATACCTAACACTTACTCCTACCCTGCTCCTACCCACCTGGTAGAACAAGGGGGAAAGGCCCCAAAGCAAATAAAGCCCTAAAGAAAATAGAGTGGATAGATCATATACCAAGAACCCTATGGCTCACATAATTCTGAACATTTATTTTATTAGTGACAGATCTACAGTTATACCTGAAAAATATATTCTGTTTACTGGAAGGGACTGCATTGTTCTGTTCTTTTCCTGCACTCCCATCTTGTAGGTTGCCTTGGGACAGGAAAGTGTAGTAGCTGTCTTTGTTCCTTAATCTTGTCTTTCTCTGATCCTGATTCTGCGAGAATGATCCAGACTTAGCAATTTCTTTTAGTAATTAATAGAGCTGATTTCTGTAGCGTCTGTATTAGAAAGTCTCCTAACAAGGGACTAGCAGATGGTATAATGGCTACGTCGCTGGACTCCCACGTAGTCAACTGCAGTTTGAGTCCCAGACCTGGTGACTGAAACTCACCAGGGCGCATATGCGTGCGTGCCCAAGATCCCAAGAGGAGAATGGAGGAGAAGGGATTGTGGTGTGGCCATCCACCTAGGGGGTGATTTCTCACTGTCTGTCTCTTTCTTTCTGGCGAGTGCACACGCCCTATAGCAAAAACCTCTCCAAAAAGAAAAAAAGTCTACTAACTACCACAAGAGCTTGTGCTATTAAGTTAACCTATTTTTTTTCCCTGTTGGAAAAATCTAACAAAAAGAAAGAAAGAAAAATGTGCAAGTTTTGGGCTCCTATCACATTTTACCATATGTGTAGCCAAATTTGAAAAGTTTGTATGTTAGTGATTTTATTTTTTTCTCAGTCTAAATAGGTTGAGCACTGGGGTAAACGAGGGTGAAACCCCCCCTGGGGGGATGATTTCTCACTCTTTGTCTCCTTGTCTCTCTCTATCTTTCCGAGTGCACATGCCCTGTAGCAAAAAATATCTCTAAATAAATAAGTAAAATTCCCTAAAAAATCAAGTGTTCTTTCAAATCAGTATGGAAAAGACGAACATACAAATACAAAGTTGCATAGGACGTGAGTGTAGTTTACAAAAGGAGGCAGCCCAGTGATCACTAAACATACAGCATTAATAATCAAAGAAGTGAAACCTAAAACAATATAGTCCATCATATTTGGTAAAAATTTTAAAGTTCAATATATCCAGTGTTGGAACAAATGTGCAAACTTAGCGTTTTACACCTGTGTATAAATTACAGCAACCTTGGGGCCAGCAGGTGGTGTGGTGGGTAAGGCACCGGACTCCCAGTATGGCTGATAGCAGTCCAAGTCCAAGTCCCAGACCCAATGGCTTGAATTTTCACACCAGTCATATCTGCATTCATTCCCAAAACCCCAAGAGGAGAGTGAGGAGAAGGAATTGTGGTGTGGCCAACCCCTCAGAGGGTGATTTCTCACTTTCCGTCTCTCTCACCTCTTTCTGTCTCCTGGGAGCGCATGCACCCTATGGCTAAAACCTTAAAAATAAATAAGCATTGGAGTAGCCTTTTTGGAGAGCCATTTGATGATATGTTTCAGAGGCTTTAAAAACATGTATTTATGAGGCCAGCAGATGGCAAAACAGTTATTTTGCTGGACTCCCACATGGCCAACTACAGTTTGAGTCCCAGACCCAGTGGCTTGAAATTCTTGCTGGGCTTGTGGTGCATGCCCAAGGTCCTGGGAGGAGAATGGAAGAGAAGGGATTGGGGCATGGCCATCCTCCTGGGGGAGGTGAATTTCTCACTTTCCCTCTGACTGTCCCTATCTTTCTCGCTCTCTCTGGCAAGGGTACAAACCCCAAGACAAAATTCTCTTTTAAAAAAAATAGTAAAAAAACATATATTGGATCCTCACAAAAGTCATGACACATTTTTGCATTAAAAAGTCATGACTTTTCTGACAACCCAATATATCCTGTTTTTAATAAAATCAAAGAATGTATAAAAAATTTTAAATAAAAATAAAATCACATCTTTCATTAATTGATAATAAGAAAATAGGCCCAACGGTGGCACAGTTCATAGTGTACTGGAATGCAGTGTTCTAAGCCAGATGGCTGACCAGGGGTTCAGCTCTCCAGGTCGGTCTGAAAATGTGCTGGGGTTACTCATGCAGGCAGCCAAGATCCCGAGAAGCGAGAGCGCTGGGGAAAGGAAATAGCAGCATGAGGAGATGCACCTGTGCATTCATCCTCTCTCTCTTTCACTCTCTCTCTCTCCCCTCCTTCTCTCTCCCCTTCTTATGTAGCACACATATGTTCTCTATCATTAGAGAGAGAGAGAGAGAAATAAGGCAGATGCTCAGAGATTTATAGAACTTAGTAGTCAAGGGCACAGACCCAGGAGCTGGGGAGCTGCATAGCTCTGGGACCCCTGCTCTGCTACTTAGTAGCTTCTTAACCTCTCTCTGCCTCCCTTTGCTATTGCCTGTAAAACAGATATTACAAGAGTACCTACCCCATAAGATTGTTACAAAAAGTAGCAATAGGGACCAGCAGTTAGCGTAATGCAAGTCGCTGGACTCCCACGAAGTCGATCACGGTTTGAGTCCCGAACCTGGTGGCTTAATCTCACGCCGGGCACATGTGCATGCATGCCCAAGATTCCAAGAGGAAAATGGAGGAGAAGGGATTGCAGTGTGGTCATCCCCCTGGCGGGGGGGGGTGATTTCTCGCTTTCTGTTTCTCTGTCTCTCTCTGTCTGGCTGGCGAGTGCATGCGCCCAATAGCACAAAAACCTCTCCAAAAAAAAAAAAAAGGTAGCAATAAATGAGTTGATGATGTGGATGTGTGTGGTGCTTTGGAATAGTGCTTTACATATAGTAAGTACTTTATTTATTTTTTAAATTATGCTACATACCCCCAATAAGAATACAATACAGCCACGTATATATATAAATATAGGTGGAGATCTGTAGGATATACCAGGATTTATCAAGTCAAAAAGAAAAAGAAAGAAAGAGCATCTAAAAGTATGTATGACTTCACAGTTAAGAGAGCCAGATTGCCCATGACTCCACAGTTCGAATCTCAGCCCCATCAGTTTAAAAAACATCATTATGCTCTATTTACTTAAGTATACTTTATGCTTAAATTTATGTTAGGGGGACCAGCAGTTAGTGTAATGGCTATGTCGCTGGACTCCCACGTAGTCGACCGCGGTTCGAGTCCCGGACCCGGCGGCTTAAACTCACGCCAGGCGCGTGTGCGTGCGTGCCCAAGATCCCGAGAGGAGAATGGAGGAGAAGGGATTGCGGCGTGGCCATCCCCCCTGGGGGGTGATTTCCTGCTTTCTATCTCTCTGTCTCTCTCTGTCTGCCTGGCGAGCGCACGCGCCCTATAGCAAAAACCTCTCCAAAAAAAGAAAAAGAAAAAAAAAAAAAAAAAAATTTATTTTAGGGACAGTGTTCATGATGAGAAATAACTAGCAAACTGAATTCTTTGCTTTATTCTTTACAGAATAAGTATTAGGGAAATTTCAACTTCTCTTTTTTTCTTGGTAAGGCATAAATCTGAGAACAAATATGAAAAAATCCATGCATCGTTAGTTTTTTTAAATCCATGCATAGTTATTTCATAATACACATTTTTCATAAGCTTTTTGAAGATCTCTCATACTGGTAAATACACAGGGTATTTTAATTTCTTAAATCATGGTGATCAGAAGATGGCATAATGGTTACCTCACTGGATTCCCATGTAGTTGACTGCAGTTCGAGTCCCGGACCTGACAGCTTGAAATTCACACTATGTTGGGACCAGCAGTTGGCATAATGGCTATGTTGCTGGACTCCCACGTAGTCGACCATGGTTCAAGTCCCAGACCTGGTGGCTTAAACTCAGGCTGGGTGCATGCACGTGTGTGTCCAAGATCCCAAGGAGAGAATGGAGGAGAAGGGATTGCAGCGTGGCCATCCCCCCCAGGGGGGTGATTTCTCACTTTCTATCTCTCTGTCTCTCCGGCAAGCGCATGCACCTTATAGCAAAAATCTCTCTCTAAAATAAATAAATACAAATAAATAAATCCTGTATATTACTTATCTAAGAATATGTAAAGGCACTGAACTCTATAATAAAAATGAGGATAAAACTAAATAATAACTTTTTATAATACTACATAAAATGAAAGTTATTGATCTATTTCTGATGCACTCTCAAGGTTTAGAAACCATCAGCTTTAGCTATAGGTAAAAACAATTGAACATTTGGAAGAACAGCACCTTTAAGTTTTATTTGTTCATTTGTTTAATTAGAGAGAGAGAGAAATAGGTACTCCTGCCAGAGTCTCACCATGCCACAATCCTCCCCCAGCCTCTCAGCCAGCCAGGATCACAGATATGCACAGGCGCGCCTGGTCTGTCTCCAGTATGGGCCTCCCACGTGATGCCAATACTGTGCAACAACACCCTGCCACCTGTCCTCACATAGCTGGGTCTTTCTTGTGATAAAGTCATGAGTGAGCCAGCCCCATGGCCTACTGGTTATGGAAGCCGGATCCCACATAGATGACTGTGGTTCATATCCTGCCCCAACAGCTTAAAAAACATGCCAGGCACATGTGCATACATGCCCAAACTCCCGACAAGATGGGGGAATGCAGGAGGGATTGCAGCATGACTAGACCCATCTGAGAGCACTTTCTCTGTCTCCCTGGTAGACACACACACCCTTGGGCAATTAAAAAAAAAAGAAAAAGATAAAATCCTGAATTCATCCATTTATCCTAAAGAAATAATCATAGCTCTATCCAAAGACTTAGTTACAAAGGATTATGTACAATAGTAAGAGAGAGGGGTGAAAAGAAAACTGAAATACTGGAAGACCAGCTGACAGCATGTGGTTAAGCAATTGGATCCCAAATAGCCAAAAAATAGGTTAACTAAATAGCACAAGCTCTTGTGGTAGTTGTTAGTAGACTTTCTTTTTTTGTTTGTTTTTTGTTTTTTGTTTTTGGAGAGGTTTTTGCGATGGAGTGTGTGCACTCACCAGAAAGACAGAGGGAGACAGAAAGTGAGAAATCACCCCCCAGGTGGATGGCCTCATCACAATCCCTTCTCCTCCATTCCACATAGGGTGCATATGCCCACCGGAGAGACAGAGAGACAGACTGTGAGAAATCACCCCCCAGGGGGGTAAGGCCACACAGCAATCCCTTCTCCATTCTCCTCTCAGATCTTGGGCACGCATATACTCATGTCCGGCATGAGTTTTAAGCTGCCTGGCCCAGGACTGGAATCACAGTCAACTACATGGGAGTCCAGTGATGTAACCATTATGCCATTTGCTGGTCCCAACATGAAGATTTCTTAATGATTGAATGTTGTTTATAACATTCGGTTTTTTTTTTTTTTTTTTTTGGGGGGCGGGGGAGAGGTTTTTCGCTATAGGGCGCGTGCGCTCGCCAGACAGACAGAGAGAGACATAGAGACAGAAAGCGAGAAATCACCCCCCAGGGGGGATGGTCACGCCGCAATCCCTTCTCCTCCATTCTCCTCTCGGGATCTTGGGCACGCACGCACACGCGCCCGGCGTGAGTTGTAAGCCACCGGGTCCGAGACGTGAACCGCGGTCGACTACGTGGGAGTCCAGCGACATAGCCATTACGCTAACTGCTGGTTCCCTATAACATTCGGTTTAAAAAAAAAAAAAAAAAAAAAAAAAACAGATTATAGAACAGAGTAGTTTTTGTCTGTGTTTTTCTTAATATCTTTAAGTAGACATGTAGTCAGAGAGACAAATACTTTTAGAACAAAGATTGGAAGGAGCTAGACCAGAATGTTAACAATGGTTGCAGCTGGGTAATAGTAGGATTACCTGGTTTTGTTTTTTTGTTTTTTTTGGTTTTTTTTTTTGGAGAGGTTTTGCTATAGGGCGCATGCGCTCACCAGAAAGAGAGAGACAGAGACAGAAAGTGAGAAATCACCCTCTGGGGGGATGGCCACACCACAATCCTTTCTCCTCCATTCTCCTCTCGGGATCTTGGGCACGCACACACACGCGCCCGGTATGAGTTTAAGGTGCCGGGTCCGAAACTCGAACCGCAGTCGACTACATGGGAGTCCAGCGACATAGCCATTATGCTAACTGCTGATCCCAGGATTACCTGATTTTAATTTCGTCTCTTTGGTTATCTGTATTGCCAACAGTGAAGGTAAATTACATATATGATATCATTTGTTATGAGAGATTTTTGCTATAGGTCACATATATCACTCTTTAGACAGAAAGCAATAAATCATCTCCCAGGGAGAATGGCCATGCCACAGTCCCTTTTCCTCCATTCTCTTGGGATTTGGGGCATGTATATGTACATGCCCAGCCTGAATTTCAAGCCAACAGGTCTGGGACTTGAACCGTGGTATGTGGGAGTCCAGTGCCTTAACTACTACGCCATTTGCTGGCCCCCCTTTTAAAATGGATGTTATTTTAGAGCAATTTAAAACTACACATAGAAATAAATTATTTAAAATTGTATTGCTTTAATGCCTTTAAGGTTTGACCTGATTTAGCAGTGCACTTAACTAAAGCTAACAGAAACTCTTAAAGGTTTCTCAAAAACAAAATCAAAACTCTACCATGTGAAATAGGAAAGCAAATAATAATGATGTTGTATTCAGAATTTGAATGCAATGAAAAATAAACTGACCAATTTTCTAATCCACTTGCTGATTCAAGCTCAAAAAAAAATCTTTTCATTTAAAAAAAATCACCTATTGAATAATGTCTCACCAGTGAATAGAGATTATTTTTGCAATAAGGCAATTTCTGTGGATGTGGTTATCATGGGATAATCACACCCCTGGGGTACAGCCTTGTGCCTGTAATCTCCCAGGAGTGTAATTATTTCATGATAACCGCACCCCCTGGTGTTACATTATTTCTATTATGAAATTCTTAGTTTAGTATATAAAGTAACTTACTTTGATCACTGGAAACTGCAAGGTGCTGTTAGAATGTTCCAGCTGTGAGGTTTACAGAGACCAGCTATAAGATTTACTTCTCCTTTACAAACTTAAATTAGGCAATCAAAATGCTTCTTTGGGCTAAGCTGGTTTAGAATATCTTTTCTACTGATAAGATCATCTTAACTTTATAAGTTTCCATCCACTCTGGATACATTAAAATTATTCACAGAACTTGTAAGCATTAGTAGTGACTGGATTTTGATCAAATATTTTATATCATGTATATAATTAAATGCCAATCTACCTTTTATCTATACTTTATAGACCTCTTCCCCCGCCCTGTTTTTTTCCCTGAGGAAGAAGGTCTCACAGTGTTGCTGAGGGTGGCTTGAACTTGGGATCTTCCTGCCTCAGCCTCCTAAGTAGCTAAAATTACAGACGCAGTGATAATGTACACGGCTAGGCTGGGCACGTGCCATGACACTGGCCTACCACCCTTCTTTTTTTTTTTTTTTTTTTGAGAGTTTTTTTCGCTATATGGCGCGTGCGCTCACCAGAAAGACAGAGAGAGACATAGAGACAGAAAGCGAGAAATCACCCCCCCGGGGGGATGGTCACACTGCAATCCCTTCTCCTCCATTCTCCTCTCAGGATCTTAGGCACGCATGCACACGCGCCCAGTGTGAGTTCTAAGCCACCGGGTCCGGGACGCAAACCATGGTCGACTACGTGGGAATCCAGCGACATAGCCATTACGCTAACGGCTGGTTCCCTCTACCACCCTCCTTATCATTGATGCTTAGCATTTGCCAGTCGCTTGTGTTTTTAAAGTATATGAAAATTAAACACACTTTTTTTTTGCTTTGTTTTTTATCCACAATGGGAAAATATTTCAATAGAGCCAAGTGTTTTTTTTTTTAAATAGCTGTATTGAGCTATAATTTACCTGCCATACAGTTTACCCATGTAAAGCGTACAATTCAGTGGCTTCTAGTGTATTCATGGTGTTGTACATCCTGCAAAAAAGAAAACCCACATCTCTTAGCCCTGACCCCTAATACCTAACCCTGGGCAACCACTAATACACTCTCAGTCTCTATAGAGTTGCCTATTTCATATATTTCATATAAATGGAATCATATAATATATATGTTTTTATAAGTGGTTTGGGGACCAGCAGATGGCATAATGGTTACATCACTGGACTGCTACGTAGTTGACTGTGGTTTGAGTCCCGGACCCAGTGGTTTGGAACTCATACCAAACGGGTGTGTGTGTGTACCCAAAATTCCGAGAGGAGAATGGGAAGAAGGGATTGTGGCATGGCCATCCCCCTGGGGGGTGGTTTTTCACTTTCTGTGTCTCTGTATTCAGGCAAGCACACACAACCTATAGCAAAAATCTCTCCAAAAAAAGTGGTTTTAATACTGTTTTCTTCACTTTTAAATTTCACAGTTTTAATAAAAAAAAGTATCTCCATTCTTTCATGGAATGTATTTCCTTTGATACTTAGACACACACACAGAGTGTATAGCCTCATGATAATTAAAAATTCTAACACCAGGGCTAGCAAGAGGCACAGTGGTTAAGGCACTGGACTGCCACATGGCTGACTGCAGTTTAAGTCACAAACCTGGCAGCTTGTTCACTCACTCATCTCTCTCTTGTGAGTGTATGTGCCCTATAGCAAATTAAAATAATAATAAAATTAGATGAATAATTAAAAATAAAATACTAGGAACAATAACAACAAATGGAATAAAATAAATAAATAATTGTTTAAAAATAAAATAAAATTCTAGGGCTTACTCATGGCCTGGTGGTTGAGGCAGCTGATTTCACATAGCTGACTGTACAGTTCAAGTCCCAGATCCAGAAGCTTAAAAAATGCCCTGAATGCATGTGTGCCCAAAATCTTGAAAGGAGGGAGAAATAAAGAAGAAGGGATTGTGGTGTGACCATTCCCCATGGAGGAGGGTGTATGCTTTCTCACATATTCTTTCTCTCCAGTGGGTACAGGTGCCTTCTGGCTGAATTTTTTAAAAAGATAAAAGGAATTATAAATATTTAAAAATTAATAAATACAAAGAAAATTCTAGTCTACAGAGATCAGCATTTATGACAGAGTACCTATAACACAGATTAGTATTAAGTGGTTTGCAAAAAGTATAAAGCAAGGGACCAATAGGTGGTATGATGGTTAAGGCACTGGATTCCCACATGGCCAACTGAGATTTGAGTCCCAGACCTGGCAGCTTGAAAATGACACTGGGCGTGCATACATGTGAGCCCCAAATCCCAAGAGAATGGATGAGAAAGGATTATGACATGCCATAACCCCTAGGGGAGTGATTTTTCACTTTCCCTCCCTCTCTGCCTCTCCTGGGTAAGTGCACGTGCCCTATAGCAAAAACCTTTAACAAAATTGTTTTTTAAATAAATAAATATATGTATGTATATCAAAATTCTATTTATTAAGCTCCTTCTAGACCCTTTTCTAAAAGTATTGATCTCTGTCTGTATATCTACCTAAAGATATAAAGAGAAACCCAAATGTAATTTCATATAGGCTTTCATGTTTGAATTTCAGATTTCTCTCTTCAGGGAATAAAACAGGTAACTCTATAAACTGTCACTGTGTAGCAGCTAGACCTGGGGTTGCTGAAGCATTCGGGTACCGCCAGCCCTGCCTCTGCCTGTTTCTCAACCACGCATCATGCCTACCATTTAATTTAGCTCTGTTCAGAAGAGAAAGTGACCAAACCAGCCCTAAAACTCGAACACCACCATGTGGGGCCAGCAGGTAGCATGGTGGTTAAGGGCACTGGATTCCCACATGGCCAACTGCGAATCGAGTCCTGGACCTGGCAGCTTGCTTTTTCACTTTCTCACTTTCTCTTTCTCTCTCTCTCTCTCTCTCTCTTTCTCTCTCACTCTGTTCCCTCTGTTTAAATTAAAATCAATTAATCAATTAATAAATAAAGTTAAATTTAAAAAATTTAAAAGAAATACAAGGGTTAACATTCATCTTGGTGATGCTTTTATAAAGCAGTTTATGATTTTTCTTCTTTAGCCTGCTGATGTGATGGATTGTTATTAATTGGGTTTTAGGTGTTGAACCTTTCTTGCATACCTGGAATAAATCCTGCTGGTTGTGATGTATAATTATTTTTTTAAAAGAATTATTTATTTAAATTTTTTTAGAATTATTTATTTAATTATGTGTGTGTGTGTGTGTGTGTGTGTGTGTGTGTGTGTATATATAAATTTTACCAAAGAGAGAGAAACAGAAAGTGACAAAGCAAGCCACCAGGTCTGGGACTCAAACCACGATCAGCTAGGTGGGAATCCAGTGCCTTAACCACTATGCCACCTGCCAGCCCCAAATTTTATTATTTTTCAAATTTGTTACAAGACACACACACTCATCAGAGAGAGACAGAGAGGGAAAGTGAGAAAGTAAGCCACCAGGTTCAGGAGTTGAACCGTAGGCTAGCGCATTAACCACCATGCCACCTGCTGGCCCCCCATGTAATTCTTTTTATACATTTTTGAATTCGTGATATTATTTTGTAAAGATTTTACATCTGTGGGGCCAGCAGGTGGTGTAGTGGTGGAAGAGCGGGGCTCCCACGTGGCTGACCGTGATTTGAGTCCCAGATCCAGCAACTCGAAACTCACACCAGGTGTATGTGCATACATGTCCAAAGTCCCAAGAGGAGAATGGAGGAGAAAGGATTGCAGTGCGGCACCCCCCCCCCCAGAGGGGTGGGGTGTCTTGCTTTCTGTATCTCTGTCTCTCCAACTAGCACTTGCACCCTATAGCAGAACTCTTTCCCAAAAATAAAAAAAAAAAAAAGGTTTCACATCTATGTTCATGAGAGATAGTGATCTGTAATTTCCCTTTCTTATAATGTCTTCGCTTTTGGTATTACAGTAATGCTGGTCTTACAGAATGAGTTAAGTAGTAATATTTTTACTTCTGTTTTCTGGAAGAGATTATAAACAATAGGCATCATTTCTTTCTAAAATGTTTGATAGAATTAAGTGAATCCATTTGTGGCTTTTGCTTTCTGTTTTGGGAAGTTATTAATTGGTGATTATATTTTTATGCTAGAGACCTATTTAGATTATCTATTTTTCCTTGTGTGAGTTTTTGCAGTTAGTATCTTTTAAGGAACTGGTTCATTTCCTGTAAAACAAATTTAAGGGCCTCACGTTATTCACCATTTCATTTTTTTTAAGAGGCTTTTGCCAGAGGGCACATGTGGTCACAGGAGACTAAGGCAGTAAGAGGGAAAGTGAGAAGCCACACCCCAAGGAGGATGGCCACACTGTGATCCCTTCTTCTCTACTATCCTCCTGGGATCTTGGACACACATGCACGTGCGCCGAGTGGAATTCTCAAGCCACCAGGTCCAGGACTTGAACTGTGATCAGCTATGTGGGAATCCAGTGATGGTCTCTTTCATTTCTAATGTTAGTAGTCTGTATCATCTTTCTTTTCTTGATTTTCCTGGCCAGAGGCTTATCAGTTTTATTGATCTTTTCAAAAAATCAACTTTCAGTTCTTTTTTTCTTCTTTTCCTGTTTTCAGTTTCTTTCTTTTCTTTTTACATACTTTGCACTTAATTTGTTCTTTTTCAAGTTTCCTAAGGTAAAATAGTAGGTCATTTCTTTTTTATTTTTCTTTTTTTAAAAAATAATTATTTTATCTAACTTTATTTATTCTTATTTATTTATTTTAATTTGACCGGAGAGGGAGAGTGAGAGAGAGAGTGAGGAAAAGTGAGAAAGCAAGCCACCATGTCTAGGATTCGATGCACAGTCAGCCATGTAGGGAGTCCAGCACCCTTAACTACCATGGCCCTAGATAGTTTTTTGTTTTTTGGATGGATTTTTGCTATAGGGCATGTGTGCTTGCCCGAGAGAGAGACAGAAAGATAGACAGAAAGTCAGAAATCACCCCCACACACACCCAGCGGGGATGACCATGCCGCAATCTCTTCACCTCCATTCTCCTCTAGGGATTTTGGTCATGCACACTCATGCGCCTAGCATGAATTTCAAGCCTCTGGGCCGAGGACTCGAATCGTGGTCAACCATGTGGGAATCCAGTGACATAACCATTAGATCTGGCTGCTAGATGTTTCCTTTTTAATATGTGCATTCAGTGTTATAAATTTCACTCCAAACACAATTTGGATAAAATATCCCAAAAATGTTTGATAGGTTTTCATTTTTTGCAATGATTTCTGAGACTACCTGGATTTAAGCCAGACTTCACAGAGTAACAGCCCTCTAAAAGACTGCCCTCACTTCAGACACCAGCTGTCAGGTTGGGGGTTCCCAGGCTACCTACTCAACATGCTACAAATTCAGAAGTTCTCTCTACCCCTTCAGGCTTGATCATTTCCTAGACCAACCTAAAGAGTTCAGAAGAGCACTGCACTTAAAATAACAGTTTTATTATATCAAAAGGATATGAATTGAGCAGCCAGTGGTGTGGTGGTTAAAGGAGCTATTTGATAGGTCCCACCTCGCCAACTGCACGGTTCTAGTCTGCACTTGTCAGCTGTAAAAACACAGTGGGCAAACACAGGCGCCCTATGGCAAACTAAAAATTATAAAAGACACAAGGCATGACCAGCTAAAAAAGAGATGCATAGGACAAGGCCTGGAAGGGTCTCAAACTAAACGCCTCGTGTCCTCTCTCCGTAGAGTCAGGATGTGCCACCCACCTTGCACATCAGTGTGTAACAGTACACACACAGTCTTGTTAACCAAGGAGGCTCATCCAAGCTGTCCTGGGATTTTATTGCAGTTTAATTACATAGACATGATTGATTAAATCATTGGCCATGTAATTGAACTCTATCTACACCCCTTCTCCCTTCCCTAGAGGGCTAATATTGCATGGCTCAAAGGCCAACCCTCTTATCACATGATTTGTCTTTCTGGCAAGGCCAGCCCCCATCCTGTCATCTCCATAGCATAAACTGTCTGGGGCCCAGCATGAGTCATCTCTGTAACATAAATTATCAGGACCTACCATAAATAACAAAGATACTTCTATCACTCTGTAAATTTCAAGGATTTAGAGTTTTCTTCCAAGGATCTGGGTTTAAAGACCAGTCAAAGTCATTCTTTTGTCCCAAAGAATCTGGGATATTTATTACAGCCTGTAGTTCACGATACATTTTTACATTTAATTTACTGTACATCTACCAAATTCATTATTTTTTAAAAGGATTATTTATTTTATTTGTTGTTATTATTATTTTTAAATTTTAACCATAGAGAGGGACCAGCAGTTAGTGTAATGGCTATGTTTCTGGACTCCCATGTATTCGACCGCGGTTCAAGTCCCGGACCCGGTGGCTTAAAACTCATGCCGGGCGCGTGTGCGTGCGTGCCCAAGATCCTGAGAGGAGAATGGGGGAGAAGGGATTGCAGCGTGGCCATCCCCCGTGGGGGGGTGATTTCTAGCTTTCTGTCTCTCTGTCTGTCCAACAAGCGCATGTGCCCTATAGCAAAAACCTCTCAAAATAAATAAATAAATAAATTTAACCAGAGAGAGAGAGAGAGAGAGAGAGAGAGAGAAGGCAAAGTGAGAAAGCAAGCTGCCAGGTCCGGGACTCAAACTGTGATCAGCCATGTGGGAGTCCAACATCCTAACCACTGAGCCACCTGTCAGCCCCCCAAATCATTCTTATTCAGTAGTTGTAATTTTTATTTTCTTTAGTTAAAAATATTTTTTAAATTTAAATCTCTCTTGAGAGTTCTTTGATCCATTTGTTATTTAGAAGTGTGTTGTTGGGGCCAGCAGGTAGCATGGTTAAAGTGGCTGGATCCCACATGGCCAACTTGGAGGTTTGAGTCCTAGACCCAGCAGCTTGAAAATCACTCTGAGTGTGTATTCATGCATACCCCAAAATCCTGAGAGGTGAATGGAGGAGAAGGGATTGTCGTGTGGACATCCTCCCAGGTGATGGTTTCTCACTTTCCTCTCTGTCCCTAAGTCTATCTCCAGTGAACACATGTGCCCTTTAACACACCAAAAAAAAAAAAAAAGTATGTTTAATCTCCAGATATCTGGAGGGTTTTCATCTATCCTTCTGCTACTGATATCTAATTTAAATCCATTATTGTCTGAGAGCATACATTGTATGAATTATTTCTATTCTTTTACATTTGTTAAGGTATATTACATGGCCCAGAATGTGGTCTATTTGTAAAGCTATACATAAACATGAAAAAAATGTATATTCTTCTGTTGTTAGATAAAGTAGTCTAAAAATGTCCACTAGGTCCAGCTGACAAATGGTGCTGTTTAGTTCAACCATAAACCGCTGATTTTCTACCTCCTGGATTTGTCAGTAACTGATAAAGGGGTATTTAAGTCTCCAATTGTGATAATGGATTTGTCTTTTTCTAATAACGTTTCTATTGGTTTTTGCCTCCTATATAGTGACTGCCCCATTGTTAGGTACAATCTCAGGAGGTTTTTTTTAATAATTTTAATTTAACTTAATTATTTATTTTAATTTGTTATAGGGCACATGGGCTCACCAGAGATAGACAGGGAGAGAGAAAAGGAAAGTGAGAAATCCATACGCCAAGTACAGGACTTGAACCACAGTCAGCTATGTGGGAGTCCAGTGCCTTAAACACCACACCACCTGCTGGCCCTTCACTTGGGGTTTTTATTTGGAGGGCTGACCTCTTTCATTATGCGATGCTTCTCTCTTTCTTTATTTTTTTCAGTTTTTTGCTATAGAGCAGGTGGGCTTGCCAGAGACAGACAGAAGGTAAGAAAGCATTCCCTAGGGAGGATGGCCACACCGCAGTCCTTTCTTTTCTTGGGATTTGGGCAGGCACACCTGCCTAGCATGATTTTCAAGTAACTGGGTCTCGGACTCAGACTGGGGAGTCGGCCATTGGGGGTCCAGTGCCTTCACCACACCACCTGCTCTCCCTGTAATCCCTCCTCTTTATTCTTGGTCATTTTCCTTGCTCTGCACTCTGCTTATCTAAAATTAATATAGCTACTCCAGTTTTGTGAATTAGAGTTAGCATGCTATATTTTTCTCTATCCTTTGGCTTTTAATCTGTTTGTGTCTTTATATTTAAAGTGGGTTTCATATGGACAACATATAATTGAATCTCGCTTTTCTTAATATATTCTGATAGTCTGTCTTATCATTTGTATGTTAAGACCATTCATACCAAATGACAATTTATATAGTTGGGTTAAAATCTACCATATTTGTAATTATTTTCTATTCATTACTATCATTTTTTGGTATTTTTGTTTCCTTTTTCTTTTCTTTTTCTGGTTTTAATCAAGCATTTTATATTACTCCCTTTTCTTTCTTCTCTTAGTATATCACTTCTATTTCTCTTTAAACATTTTTTAGTGGTGTCCTAGAGCTTTCAATATACGTTAACAACTAGTCTAAGTTCACTTTCTAATACCAGTATACATGGCCCAGGGACCGGCAGGTGGCATAGTGGTAAAGGGTCTGATCTCCCACATGGCCAACCGTGGTTCAAGTCCTGAACCTGGTGGCTTGCTTTCTCACTTTCCCTCTCTCTCTCCCTTTCTCTCTTGTTCTGTCCCTCTCTGGTCAAATTAAAATAAGTAAATAAATAAAGTTAAATAAACAATTAAAAAAAAAAAAAACCACAGTATACATGGCCCAGACTGGCATAGTCAGTAGTCAACTGAACTGCAGTACTGGAAGCCACAAGGCTATCTGCAGGTTTGGATCCCCAGGTCACCTTAAAAATTCCCAGGGTACATAATATGTGCATACTAAGGATTCTAATGAACTGGGCTGACAGGAACACGTGTGATAAGACCTTATCGTGGGTGCTCCCTCATTGCACGTAAGCGCTCTCTGTCATAAATAAAATAAATAAAACTTAAAAAAAATCACTATACAGTTTTCACTGGTAGTACCAAGTACTTTAAAACAAAGTAACTCAATTCCACTTACATAACTGAAGTCTTCCCTTCTATTCCTTATTGCTACCATACATTTCATTTACCCATAAGCTATAATCATCCAGTATATTTTTGCTATTTTGTTACTGGGCACATGTGCTCACCAGAGAGAAACAGAGAGAGATGGAAAGCCAGGGGCCGGCAGATGGAGTGGTGGTTAAGGGCACTGGACTGAGACTGAGGTTTGAGTCCCAGACCTGGCAGCTTGCTTTTTCACTTTCCCCTCCCTTCCCTCCCTCCCTCCCTCCCTCTTTCTCTCTCTCTCTCTCTCTCTCTCTCTCTCTCTCTCTCTCTCTCTCTCTGTGTCCCTATCTGGTCAAATTAAAGTACAAATAAATAAATAAAGTTAAATAAATAATTCTATAATTTAAAAAAAAAAAGAAAGAAAATGAGAAAGCACCCTCCGGGACGATGGCCACAGCACAGTCCCTTCTTCAGTCTCCTCTCGGGATTTTGGGCATGCATTCACATATGCCCAGTGTGTTTTTCAAGCCACTAACTAGGTCCAGAACTTGAGCTGTGCAGTCGGCCATGTGTGATCCAACCACCTCAACCACCACACCACTGGCTGGTCTGCTGTTATTACTTTGAACAAACTATTATCTTTTAGATTAATTAACAATATGAAAAATAAAATATTTTATTTTACCTTCACTTATTCTTTTTCAAACACTTCCAGCTCCATAGTCTAGCAGTTAAGGGAACCAGATCCCATTTAGCCAACCATAGTTCAAATCCCAACCCCTGGGGCTTAAAAAAAACACACTGGGCACATATGCATGCATGCCCCAAATCTCCACCGGTTGGAGAAATGGAGAAGAGGTTGCATTATGACCACACCCCATCAGGGAATAGGGAGGTGCTTTCTTTCTCTTTCTCTCTGTCTCTGGCAAGCACATACTTCCTCTGATACACAGAAAGGAAGGAAAGGAAGGGAGGGAGAGAGGGGAAAAGGAAAAGAAAGAAGGAAAGGAAAGGAAAGAAAACTTTCTTTATGCAGATCTGAGTTTCTGATGTATGTCATTTTCCTTCTCTCTGGAAAACTTTTTAAAAATTTTCTGCAAGGCAAGTCTACTGGCAACAAATTCCTCAATTATTATTTATTGGAGAAGATCTTTATTTATCCTTCACTTTCGAAGGATAATATCTCTAGATCCTGAATACTGTGTTGTTATGTTTTGTTTTGTTTTTTTTTTCTTTCTGTTAACACTTTAAATATTTCATTCCACTGTCTTCTTGTTTACTTGGTTTCTTTTTTTTTTTTTTTTTCTTTTTGGAGAGGTTTTTGCTATAGGGCGCGTGCGCTCGCCAGACAGACAGAGAGAGACAGAGAGATAGAAAGCAGGAAATCACCCCCCGGGGGGATGGCCACGCCACAATCCCTTCTCCTCCATTCTCCTCTCGGGATCTTGGGCACGCACGCACACGCGCCCGGCGTGAGTTTAAGCCGCCGGGTCCGGGACTCGAACCGCAGTCGACTACGTGGGAGTCCAGCAACATAGCCATTACGCTAACTGCTGGTCCCATTGTTTACTTGGTTTCTTAAGAGATGTAAGAAATGTAATTTACATCCAATTTAATTCTTATCCTTGATTTTCAATTTAATTCTTATCCTTGATGTAAGAAATGTAATTTACATCCAATTTAATTCTTATCCTTGTTTTTCCCTCTGGCATGTTTCAAGATTTTTTTCTTCATCTTTGATTTCTGCAGTTTGAATATGATATATCTGGCTGTAGATTTTCTGGTATTTACCCTACTTGAGCTCTGGATCCATGGTTTGGTGTGTATCATTACTTTGGGGAACTTCTCAGCCACTTTTACTTCAAATGTTTCTTTTCTTCCTTTCTTTTTCTTCCCCTTCTGTTATTCTCATCATGCATGTGTTACACCTTTTGTAATTATCCCACAGTTCTAAGATACTCTATTTTTCTCTCTTCCCTTTTGTTTTGGGACATTTCTATCAATATAGCTAAAGCTTACTGATTCTTTCCTACTGATAAGCTCATCAAAGGCATGTTTCATTTCCATCTGAGTTTTTGATTCCTAGCGATTTCATTTGATTTCTTCTTGGTTTCCATCTCTCTTCTTACATTGCTCATCTGTTCTTGCATGTCATCTACTTTTTTCA
Source organism: Tupaia tana (assembly GCA_026018925.1). Lineage (NCBI taxonomy): Eukaryota > Metazoa > Chordata > Mammalia > Scandentia > Tupaiidae > Tupaia > Tupaia tana. Next base: position 70,140,604 of record JAKSZU010000001.1, read on the forward strand.
TTAGAGCCCGTAGCATATTAATCTTAGTTGTTTTAAATTCCCAGTTTGATACTTCCAGAACCTGTGCCATCTCTGAGGTTTATTCTGATGCTTGCTTTTCTCTCCAGACTGTGGTTTTCGCTTTTTATCGTGCCTTGTGATTTTTTTTGTTCAAAGTTAGACTTGGTGAATTGTATTAAAAGAACTGAGATAAATAGGACTTCAGTGTGAAGGTTTTTGTTTATAATGGCTAGGGGTTAAGCGTGTGTACTGCTTACTATAGCTGTAGACACTGGAGGCCAAAGTTTCCTCTAGTGTTGTTTTTGTCTCCTGTTATCTTCAGGTTTCCCGAGAGACTCCTTCTGTAATATTAAGGGTCTGAGCCTTGCAGTTCTCTCATTTGCAATCCCCTGATACAAGAGTCCTCTTGATGTGGTGGTAAAATGTGGGGGTGGAGGGGCTGGTGTCCCATAATCCTATGATTGGGTCTCAGTCTTTTAGTGAGCCGTGCCTCTTAGCTGTAACCTTCACAAGTGCCTCTCAACTGCTGTCCCCCATTTCTCGGCTTTATTATCACATGGAGGTAATACTCTGGTAGAATAGTTTACCTTGAGAATAAGTATTTATTAAAGACAACAGAATGTTCTGGGCATATTGCAAAACAGTTATTTTTCCCTTCCTGCTGGTGGAAGGAAAGCACGAGATTTTTCTTTTTCTTTGGTCTTCATAGTGAGAGCTAGTGGGGCTCTTGAAAGTAAAATTCACAAAATTTTAGAGTCTCAATAAGATTGGGTCCTCAGGAATTTTAAGCTAATCCATGCTCAGTCTTCAAAAAAATTACTTGACTATTACCTTTTTTTTTTTTGAGAGAGAGATTTTTGCTGTAGGGTGTATGCACTCACTGGAGAGACGGAGAGAGACATGAAGTGAGAAATCAACCCCCCAAGGGGATGGCCACGCTGCAATCTCTTCTCCTCCATTCTCTTCTTGGGATCTCGGGCATGCACACACGCGCCCAACATAAGTTTTAACTGCTGGGTCTGGAACTTCAACTGCAGTTGACTAGATGGGAGTCCAACATAGCCACTACACCATCTGTTGGTCCTGACTATTACCTTTAAAAAAAGAAATTTATAAGGCATGTGTGTTCACTAGAGAGAAGCAGAGAATTGGAAAGAGGGAGGGAGAGAGAAGAAAAGTCAGAAAGTACCCCCCAAGGGGAGATAGCCACACTGCAGTCCCCTGTCCTCCATTCTCCTTTTGCGGTTTGAGGTATCACACGCACATACACATGTCCAGTGTATTTTCCAAGCTACCATGTCTGGGACTCAAATCACATAGCTGGCCAGGTGGATCTAGCTGCCCTTTTTTTTTTCCTTAAAGAATTATTTATTTAATTTTATTTATAATAATTATTATTATTATTTTACTTTGACCAGACAGACATAAAGGGGAAGTGAGAAAGCAAGCTATCAAGTCCAGGACTCAAAACCGCAGTCCACCATGTAGGAGTCTAGCATCTTAACCACCATACCACCCAGCTGACCTTAGTTGATTTTAAATATTTCTACCTGCTGATGGTCCCAGCAGTGGTATCTTAATCTAATTCTCTCTATTGCTTGTCTTCCCAGTTTTCAGGGCAGTGGTTTGCCCTGTGACGTCAATAGACCTGACAGATGTAAGATTTCTTGATTTTCATTTCTTTCAGCTTTTTTTCTCATTGTGAAGATGGTGGACTTTCAGGCTCTTAGTATATTGGACTGAAATCTAGAAGTTATAAAAGCATGAATAAACACTGACTCCAAATTTGTTAACATTGATTGCACATTTTTGAATTATTTGAGTTTTTTTTAAATTGCCAGAGGGTACATGTGCTCGCCAGGGAGAGGAATAAGCACATCCCAAAGAGGTGTGGTCATGCCACAATCCTTTTCATCCATTCCTCCATGTTGTTAGGATTTAGGGCATGCACACATGCCCAAGCCATGTTTCAAGCCACTGGGGCCAGGACTCAAACTACGATCAGCCATGTGGATCTCACTCACCCATTACACAGCACTTAACCACTATGCCGTGGGCCCAGCCCTGAGTTTTAGAGTCTAGATTTAAAGTTACAGTATGTTTACAGTTAACTTTGCTACAGTTATTTTTACTAAAACTAATTTTAAAAAGTATTAAACTAGGGTCAGCAGGTGGTGTGGTGGTTAAGGTGCTGGACTACCACGTAATTGACTGCAGTTCAAGTCCCGGACCCGGTGGCTTGATAAGCTCTGGGCATATGTGTGTGCATGCCCAAAATCCCTAGAGGAGAATGGAGGAGAAGGGACTGCAGTGTGGTCATTCTCCAAGGGGGATGATTTCTCAATTCCTATCTCTGTTTCTCTCTGTCACTCTGATGAGCAAACATACCCTATGGAAAAAAATGTCTCAAAAAACAAAATTTAAAACTTACTAGACAGGATAATATGACATATTTAACCTTTTTTTTTTTGAGCAGTTTTTTGTCTTAGGGTGTGTGCATTTGCCAGCGTGAAAGAACATATTTCACGCTTTTTTTTTTTTTTTTTTTTTTTTTGGAGAGGTTTTGCTATAGGGCGCGTGCGCTCGTCAGACAGAGAGAGATATAGAGACAGAAAGCGAGAAATCACCCCCCAGGGAGGATGGCCACGCCGCAATCCCTTCTCCATTCTCCTCTCAGGATCTTGGGCACACACGCACACGTGCCCGGCGTGAGTTTTAAGCCACCGGGTCCAGGATGCAAACCGCGGTCAACTACGTGGGAGTCCAGAGACATAGCCATTACACTAACTACTGATTCCCCATATTTCACACTTTTAATAAAAGTAAATTTTGGGGAACCAGCAGTTGGCATAATGGCTCTATGTCGCTGGACTCCCATGTAGTTGACCGCAGTTCAAGTCCCGGACCCAGTGGCTTGAACTCATGTTGGGTGTGTGTGCATGCGAGCCCAAGATCCCAAGAGGAGAATGGAGGAGAAGGGACTGTAGCATGACCATCCCCCCTGAGGGGGTGATTTCTTGCTTTCTCTCTCTCTTTCTCTGCCTTTCTGGTGAGCGCATGTGCCCTATAGCAAAAACCTCTCAAAAAAGAAAAAGAAAGTAAATTTTGGGACCAGCAGATGGTGTAATGGTTACGTCACTGAACTCCCACAGTCCAAGTCCTGGACCGAGCAGCTTGAAACTCAAGCCTGGCTCATGTGCGTGCATACCCAAAATCCTGAGAGGAGAATGGAGAAGAAGGGATTGTGGTGTGGCCTACCCCCCCGGGGGTGATCTCTCACTTTCTGTCTCTCTGTCTCTCCCTGGTGAGCATAAACACCCTCTAGCAAAATTCTCTCTTAAAAAAAAGTAAATTTCAAGTTCAGAATAGTGTCATTGGATATATTTACTAAACATATACACAATTGCTTTTTCTTTATATTGCCCAAGTCAAGTTCCAGATATCACAAATGTCTAAATGACTTGAAATTTTATGTTTCAAGTGTCTCGATCTAATCTTGTTTTCACTAATGTTTTTCATGTGTTTAAACGATATGAAAATGAACAAGTAATTTAAAGGAAGTCTTATTTTATACTTACTGCGAATGTCTGTATACCAATGCTCTTTTCCTTGCCTAATTTCCCCTAACTCTTGATTTCATTTTTCTTGTAGAATGTTAAACACTAAGCCATAGTACTGATAGCTTTCTGCAACAAGACTCCCACATGCTGCTTCTCCTTCTTTTCATCACCCTTGCATGTTGAAGGCATTTTTGTTGCTTGGGAATATGTTTGGGGAATTTACCAAAATAATTGTCTGATCGATCATAAGCTTTGCTAGAAAGATACCTAGGAGCATGCTGCAGGGACTTTCTGTAAAAAGAAAGATGATAAACTCAGTTGCCTCTCTGGCTACCCCACCTGAATCTGTTACGGAATTTCTTTATACAGCTCCTTGAAGAGACTGAATCCTACCAGCATAGCTACTAAGCCCTTCATGGGATGGTAGACATTTTTTTAATCTTTCAACGTAATTCTTTTGCAGAAAGAAAGCATTTGTGCTATCAGCATTTCATTAAACTTAAATATAAGCATATATTAGAACTAGTAAGTAAAGGATTGTCCTCAAAAGAAGTGAAGTTAGGCACCATTTCTCTTTTCTATAATATGTAGTTGATCATACTTAATTACACTTGATTGTAATTGATTGTTGTTCTCATAGATGATTTTATGTTGTTAAAAAAAAATTTCTTATGCAAGAGGAAGCTAGTTAGCTGAAAAGAAATATTGACCTATTAAAGAGATTATTCAGTAAAACTTGTCATAGTGTTTCAAAGGTCAAATCATAAATGTTCTTTATTAGTTCTTTAAATTTCAGCCATTTAATTTTAAGTGATTACCAATGGTTAAAGTCATTTCAAACTATTTATATGCATTATTGTAATTTAGTGATTAACTTTGTTGTTAGAGTGGCTGTTCCTTACAATACCATTGATGTGAACAAATCAATTACAATCTGTACTGTCAGTAAATGACTCTGCTCTGTGTTAAAGGTCTGTGTGAGACTAGTGGAAACTGTACTTCCCTTAATCTCCAAGGGGTATTAGGAATGTCAGATCACGGTCATAATTCTCTTTTACATGACTCTTCCTATTAGTACCATTCTGTCTGCTCAGGGACTGCCAGCCTCAGGTAAAAGAAATAAGCTGTGATTGCCTGGAAAAAGGAGAATGAACAAAATTTAGTCCACCTAGTATATATTAATTCTTCTACCCAAATCAGAGTTAATGAATTTAACATGAACTTTCATTGGGCACTATTCATTTAGGTTGCCCTGCTTTGGATATTTTTCTTTTCTTTTTTTTTGAGAGGTTTTTGCTATAGGGCACGTGCGCTCACCAGACAGAGAGAGACAGAGAGATCACCCCCCAGGGGGGATGGTCACGCCGCAATCCCTTCTCCTCCATTCTCCTCTTGGGATCTTGGGCACGTACGCACACGCGCCCGGCGTGAGTTTTAAGCCATCGGGTCCGGGAAGTGAACCGCGGTCGACTACATGGGAGTCCAGTGACATAGCCATTACGCTAACTGCTGGTCCCCTGCTTTGGATATTTTTCTAAATCCTATGAAGAGTTTCAAAATCTAACTCAATCTCCCATTCTTTTTTTTAATTTGCTATAGGGTATGTGCACTCACCAGAGAGAGAGAAAGAAAGTCGTCTCTCCTCCATTCCCCTCTCAGGATTTTGGACATGCAGGCACACACTCCCTGCGTGATTTTTTTTCTTTTATTTGTCATAGGGTATATGTGTTTGCCAGAGAGAGACAGTGAGAGGGAAAGTGAGAATCACCCCTCAAGGGGGTCGGCCATGCCGCAGTCCTCAGGATTTTGAGCATGCAGGCACACACTCCCATTGTGATTTTCAAGCTGCTGGGTCCAGGATTCAAGCTGCAGTCAGCCACATGGGAATCCAGCACCTTCACCACCACGCCTCCTGCTGTCTCCTCCCCGTACACCCCTCTGCCCCTGTATGATTTTTAAGCCACCAGATCTGAGGTTTGAAGTGTGGAGCCTGCCATGTGGAATCTAGCCACCTTAACCCCCATGCCACCTGCTGACCCCTAATTTCCAGTTCTTCATGGAGAGGGTAAATTTTTCTGAAGTAAGGACTGTATCTTATTTTTCTTTGTATCTGCAGTGCCTTACACAGTTAACGTACATGCTTAGTAAATAAACTTAGTAAGTGAATGGAAAGGCTTTGCAAACAATTCTAAATGCTACTATTTCTCATCTCGAATGTATCATACTCCACAAATTTACAATTTGTTTGTTTTTTTCTGTTCTTTCATATGAACTTAATTTCCTCAAAATATTGTAAACTTGAAGGCAAAAAACAAGTTATCTTAAGTACCTAGCAGGGTAAAATAACCCTCAATAACACACACTGATTTTTAAAATCATTTTAATATACTAAGGACATATAAGTTCAAAATCTCTGTGCAAGACTCTTCTCATAGAGAAATATTTAACACATAGATACACTGACAGTGTATAGTGCCATGATCACTCAGTAATTACTGCTGACTGATTTAAAATATCACGTATAGGGGGGACCAGCAGGTGGCGTTGTAGTTAAGGTGCTGGACACTCCCACATGGCCAACCATGGTTTGAGTCCCTGACCTGGTAGCTTGCCTTCTCGCATTCCTTCTCTCTCTCTCTCTCTCTCTTTCTCTCTGTGTCTCTGTCTCTCTGTCAAAATAAAATGAATGAATGAATAAAATTAAGTAAATAATTCTTAAAAAAAAAAAAGAAAAATCACGTATAGGCCCAGCCAGAGTGGCACAAGTGAGAGGGTGCCGCTGTGGTCCCAGCAGCGTGGGAGACTGAGCAGGAGGATAGCAACATGGCCAGACCCGAAAAGAAATACCCTTTCTCTTCCCCTCCTCCTCTGTCATGAAAAACAAAATACAACAGCACGTATAATTTTAAAAACTTTTTTCAAGAGACAGATATTTCTATAGGGCATATGCGCTAGCTAGAAAGACAGAAAGCAAATTAACCCACAGAGGAATGGCCATGCTACAATCCCTTCTCCACAAACCTCCGGATTTGGGGCACATAAGCACTTGTGCCCAGCATGATTTTCAAGCCACTGTGTCTGGGCCGCAGACCATGCAGTCAGCCATTTAGGATCTCTGCCACCTGCTGGCCTGGCAAGATTGTTTTTCATAAACAGTGATATTTTTATAGTAGCATACAATAAGTACAGTTTCTTGTTCTTTGCCTTGGTATATTTTCTAGACACATAGACTGAAATGAATCGTTTAATTTTTCTTTATGTTGTGTATTTTTATAGTGATCAATTAGCTGTCTTCAGTACAAACTAGAGATAAGGGCAATAAGAAGGCTTATTGTTTCCAGCCTCCACTAAGATGAATTGGCGTTGTGTCAGGAAAATTCCCAGTGTGGAGCACTTTTATTACAATTCAGTACAATTGGTTCTTGCATAACCTTTAGAAAATCATACATAAAACATTCTCATCTATATAAATAAAAATCACCCACACACTTTATTAATAGCTTTGTTCACTTTTTTCCTGGGACTTATCCTGCATGCTCCTACTGTGCCCCCTTTTTTAGTCTTTTAAAAGATAAGTTTCTGTAAGCTTTCTTAAAAGCAAAAAAGGTTATGGTAATATTAGGAATCAAATGTAAGTATAAGGTAATTATTGATAAGTCTCAATCGTCACAGATCTCCCTTTTGATCACATACTATAACTGGTGTCTCTAAGTGTTCTTTTCAGTTAGTGACCGAGAGTGACTGATTCATTAGATACAGTCGGTTTAACATTAGGAAAGAAAAGGGACAGATAGTTGTCCTTTATGGAAATAATAGTCATATTTTATTTGCGATAATGCTCAGGGGTTTATTTTAAAACACACACTTTGGGCCTCGAGGCATAGTGGTGAAGGGAGCCAGATCCGATGGTGGTTCAAATCCTAAGCTCAGCACCTTAGAAAACATGCTGAGCACATGTGCATGTTTGCCCCAAATCCTGAAAGGATGAAAGGATGGAAGAGAAAAGGAATTGTGGTGTAACTGTACCCCATTAGGGAGTGCTTTCTGTCTCTTTCTCTTTCTCCCACTCCTTCCCCCCTCTCTCTTTCTCTGCCTTCTGGCAGTTAAAACACACAAACACTTAAGGTCTTATTACCGTTAATATGACTGCAGTAAATAGTGAACGTGATGATGAAAACCTACCAGGCAAAGGTCTCCTTTCTTAGCTAGAAATGTTTATTAGCCATTTTTCTAAATCCAAACTTCAGATGACTCCTTATATTCTTCCAAAGTATGTAAATAAAAATACCAAAATAATTTAATAATAAGCCTCTAGATCAAGCTGTACCTAAGAGTTAGAACAATGTTGAATGGCATCAATATCTAGAATGTGAAAATTCTACGTGACAGATTACCCAGTTTTTCAACAAATTAATAGCAATGAGGAGGAAAAGTTGAGTAATTTTTTTTTTTTTTTTTTAAGATTAAAGTAGACTTAAGAGGTCTGTAAACCAAATACAGTGTGTAGACCTTTTTTGGATCCTAATCTGAGAAAACCTACTCTAAGAAGATACAGTCTGAATCTTGACTTGAGTATTAGATGATATTTTTAAATCGTTGATATTGATAGGAGTAATAAAGGGGTTGTGGCCCAACCAGAGTGGAGCAGGCAGTAGCGGTGCTGCTGCCCAGTGCCGGAGACCATGTGGGAAGGTTCTGGCTTTCCATCCTGGGTCTTCAGCACACCAGGTGTGTGGCATGCTGTGATCCTGGCTGGCTGCAGGACTGTCCTATCCCACCCTGTCTCTCCCACATCAAGGAAACAAATTAATAAACTTTTTAAAAAAGAAAAGGACATAGGGGCCAATAACTGGTGTGGTGGTTACAGTGCTGGATTACCACATGGTTGACCATGGTTTGAGTCCTGGATCCGATGGCTTGAAATTGCACTGATGGCTTGAAATCACACTGGGCACTTGTGTGTGTGTGCCCAAATCACCCCCCAGGGTGATTTTTTCTATCTATCTTTGTTCAACCTAGAAGAGCAGGTTCACTGAGAAACTGCTTTTTGTTGTTTCTATCTCTCTCTTTTTTCTCTCTCTCTCTCTTTCTATCTCTCTCTGTGTCTCTCCAGCATTCACATGGGCTCTATAGCAAAAATCTTAAAATTAAAAAAAAAAAAAAAAAAGAGGGACCAGCAGTTAGCGTAATGGTTATGTCACTGGACTCCCATGTAGTCGACCGCTGTTTGAGTCCCGGACCTGGTGGCTTAAAACTCACACCGGGCGCATGTGCATGCGTGCCCAAGATCCCAAGAGGAGAATGGAAGAGAAGGGATTGCAGCGTGGCCATCCCCCCGGGGGTAATTTCTCACTTTCTGTCTCTGTCTCTCTCTGTCTTTTTGGCGAGCGCACACGCCCTATAGCAAAAACCTCTCCAAAAAAATAAAAGAAAGAAAGAAAGAAAGAAAGAAAGAAAGAAAGAAAGAAAGAAACCTTATTATTAGTGATTTATTCCAAGTGGTATCTGAGACTTTAAAGTACTCTACTAAAGGGGCCAGCAGGTGGCATGGTTGGTAAGGCACTGGATCCTACATAGCAAACACTGCAGTTCAAGTCCTGAACCTGGTGACCTAAAAAACATACCAGGTACACATGTGTATATGCCCTAAATCTCAAGAGAAAAAGGGATTGTGGTATGGCCATCACTCCTGTGGGGAGTGATTTCTCATTTTCCTTCTCTATCTTTCTCTCTGTCTCTTTCTGGGAGCAAACTAAAATAAGTAAATAAATAAAATAAGTAAAATTAAAATGCACACACAAAAGGGGAAGAAAAAAATAGGTCATCACTGTAATAGCAACCAAAACTATATTCACTTGAGAAATAGTAATCTAGTTTCAGCAAATAGCAGCATCCTATAAATTAAATGACTATGTTAAATTTGAGGGAAGAAATCTTTTTCAGTTCCATCTAACCTAACCTACAACTCATTGCCTTCTCTTTTGTGACTTACTACCATAAAACTGCAGATCAGAATGTACTGTTTGAAAGGAATAATGAGCTTTGAACGGAAGATAATCCGTCCTCTGAAAGAGCAGATGGACTCAGAGCTCACAGTGAAACAAACTCAAGTGTCTCTGCCTTCAGCGTTAGTCTCCCTCCTCTGCTGCCTGCAGCATTCTCCTGAGACTGCCAGCCCCTATTAGTGGAATCCATTATATGGCCTTTTCTCACAGCCAGAACTTTTGACATAGTATATTATTCTCTGATAATTAAAAAAAAAAAAAATCTATCTTGGGGACCAGTAGATGGCATAATGGTTACATCAGTGGACATCCATGTAGTTGACCGCAGTTTGAGTCACGGACTCGGCAGCTTAAAATTCAGCTGGGCCTGTGTGCATGCATGCCCAAAATCCCGAGAGGAGACTGGGGGAAAAGAGACTGTGGCATGGCCATCCCCCTAAGAGGGCAGTTTCTGGCTTTCTGTCTCTGTCTCTGTCTCTCCAATGAGCATACATGCCCTGTAGCAAAAATCTCTCTCAAAAAAAAAATCTATTTTGCTTTCTATTGCTTTTCTTTAGTTCTATGGAAATGCATGCTCATAGTGAGTAGATCAAGCCCTTTACAGACATAATTTTGTACAATCCTGTTTATTTTATGAGAATTTTTTTTCTTTCCTGAGCCATTGATTTCATGGCATTTTTCTCATAGGAAATAGTCTGGGTCTATTAAAGACATCGTAGTCACAGTCAGTAGTGTGACACTTACCCATACTACAGCAAGGAAAGTTTGCAAAATAAATGAGGAGTGAAAGCGGTTTCTGTGGTAGACCTGCTCCACTAGGTTAAACTGTTTGTCTTCGTGCTATCGAGGCTTAATCCAGTGTGGATGTGGTGCCTAGAAAGGAGCCCTCACAGACCAGTATTTTAGAACAGATTCTGTGGAATGCTGCCATAGTAAATATAGGAGGAAGCTTGGGGCCATCAGGTGGTGTGGTGGTTAAGGCACTGGACTCCCACATGACAGTCTGAGGTTCAAATCCCAGACCTGGCGACTTGCTTTATCTCTCTCTCCCTCCCCCATTACCCCCTCTTCCTCTCCCCCCTCCCTCTCTCTCTGTCTCTCTCTCTCTCATGAGTGCACATGCCCTATAGCAAATTTCAAAATCATAATAATAATAAAATTAAATTTTTTTTAAAAAAAGACCAACATTTCAACCTAGAAAAACCAGTCTACCGAAGAAACTGCTTTCACTCTTCATTTATTTTGCAAACTTCCTTGCTGTAGTATGGGTATCAAACTGCTGATGGCGACTGTGGCTTTAAGTTCCATGTCTTGAATAGACCCCGACTATTTTCTGTGAGAAAAATGCCATGAAATCAGTGTCTTAGGAAAGGAAAAAAGTTCTCGTAAGATAAATTATATTTTACAAAATTATGTTTGTAAAAAGCTTTCTCTACTTGCTGTGAGCATGCATTTTCAAAGAACTAAACAAAAGCAATAGGAAGAAAAAAAAAAAAAACCTGAGGCCCAACTCCAGCTATAATTTAAATGATTAAGGCGCCATATATATTAGTTATTTTGTATTTCGACTTATCTGTGCGACCTCTTGGGTGGTGGGAAAAGTCATGTCACATTTTTGCATTAAAAAAAAAAAAACACGGAAAAATACATTGTGACTTTTCTGACAACCCAGAATTTTATATCTGTATAATCTATTATATCGGCTAAATTTGACTTTCAGAAGCCTGGAGTCTTTTCTGCCTATATAACTATATAGGCACTGTCACAATGACATAAAAGTATAAAGATAATCTCGTTAAATATATCTTCATTAAACCTGATTTACCACAGCTTTTAAACCTAGAATGTTTAATGATAGAAGGCTTTAGTACAGAAATATATGAATAAGACTGAATATTTTTTTAAATGTTACTAAAGCATTTTTTAATAATTATGAAAACTGTAGCACAGTCATGAAAGTCGTACAGCTACTGGTTTTTAACTGTTTACCGAGCAGTACCATCAGGCGTGTCTCTAAGCTCTGTATTTACAGTCTTACAAAGTGGAAATGGATCCTAAGTTTATGCAGTGCACAAAAAGGTCAGTTGGGATGTTTCAGAAATATTAATGTTATAACAGTTATGTTTGTTTTGTAATCTGTGTAATCACCGTACTCTGGGGAAATAGGTTATTTTCTTTAAATGGTTGGAAGTACTGAAAAGAAGGCATGTTTTCTAAAACATCTTATTAAATTGCCTATCCTGGGGCCAGCAGGTTGGGGGGGGTGGTTAAGGCACTGGACTCCCACATGGCCAACTGTGGTTCAATTCATGGATCTGGTAGCTTGCTTTCTCACTCTCCCTTTCTCTCTCTGTCTCTCTCTGGTCAGATTGAATAATAATAATAAATTAAATTAAATAAATAATTATTTTTATAAAATGCCCATCTTGTGATGAAAGCTGATGAAATCAGTCACGGTTCATCATAAGAGCCAAGCCCTCTGCCCTTTCACTAGGGCAATTTCTATCCTAATTCTTCCATGTTTGCTTTCTGAATTCACATGACATCTAATAAAGTTCTTGACACAGGAATACATTTTTGATACTTCAGAAAGGCATTTTCTATTTTATAAAATTATGTCCCTGCATATGAAATTTGAGAAGCTACCGAAGTGGACATTCTATTATTTGTTTAAAATTATTAATTATATGGCCACTTTCATGCCATTTAGAGATAACCATTATTAATACTTAAAATTCAGTTGTTATTATTAAAGATTATATTATGTGACTATTAGCAACTAAACTGAGAATTAAAAGATCATTAAGTAGGAGCCAGCTGGCGGCATGGTGGTTAAGGCATTGGATTTTCTCGTGGCTGACTGCAGTTCAAGTCCTGGACTCAGCAGCTTGAAAATCACAACAAACAAACAAACAAACAAATGTCTTTTTTTTCTTTAAAAAAAGATCACTAAGTAATACATAGGAACTAAATATCTTATGTATCTAAGAAAAACAAAAAATCCTGAATTATTTTAAAATATTAATAGAATGAAATAACAGTTGTACATTATAGTGTTTCTGTTTGTGTTGTTTTTGTTGTTGTTTATGTTTTTGCTGTAGGGTGCATGTGCCCATGAGAGAGAGAAAGAGGAGAAAAGAGAGAAATTACCCCCGCAGGGGGATGGCTTCGCTACAGTCCCATTTCCATTGCCCTTTTGGGATTTTGGGCACTCACACACACACCTAGCATATTTTCCAAGACACCATGTCTGGGCCTCAAACAGTGCACTCGGCCATGTGGGATCCAGCCATTTTAACCACCACACCACCTGGCTGGCACACTATTTTATTTTCAACTAAATGCAGCCTTTCCCCCAATAAATTAAAAGTATCACATTAGCAATTCCCCTATACTCCAGTAGTAGGCAGTTTTGTCCTATCATCTTCCTGGTACTTAGAGCAAACTTTCAGTTATTCTTGATAATATAAATAGATCAATAAAACCCAGAGAATCCAGTAAAGGATATTAACTTATACTTGACCTTTTCCCACCAATTTTATTTTATCAGATCTGTTATTGACAAGTGAACAGATTTTAATTGATTGCAATTGATTGCCTTTTGCTTTCCATGGTAACATGTAGGTAAACATGCAAATAAGTGGTAAAAGTCCAATAAAGCAGTGAAAAGATAAAGAAATAAAAAAAAGTATTAGTCTAGTGGTTAAGGAAGCCAGTTCCCACATGGCTGACCATAGTTTGAATATTGTCCTGACATCTTGAAAAACATGCTAGGTGCAGGTGCATGCCCCAAATCCCGAAGAGTGAAGGGATTACAGTGTTGCCATACCCCCTTGGTGGTGCCACTGCCTCCTTCTTCCCCTTCCTCCCTTTCCTCTTTCCTCTCCTCCCTCTCCTTCCTCCCCCCCTCCTTCCTCTCCCCCTCCTTCCTCCTCCTTCCTTCTCTCTCTCTGAAAGTTCACATGACCTCTGGCCCTTATTTTTTTTTTAAGTATTTAATCCACAAACTAGAGAATCCATTTTTGTATATTTCTCTATCCCCCATCTTCTCTTATGAATTTCTTGTTGACAAGACCTGTCTTTTCTTCCTTGAATTAGAGGGACATCACCTAGGGTAGTTCATTTAAGCCAATGTATATGATATAGGCTAGAAACTTTATTTATTTAATTTTACCTATTCATTCATTCATTTTAACTTGACCAAAGAGAGATACACGGGGGGTGGGGGGGGGGGGGGATGAGAAAGCAAACCACCAAGTCCGGGATTCGAACCATAGTTAGCTATGTGGGAGTGTCCAGCACCTTAACCACCACACCACCTGCTGATCCCTAGGCTAAAAACTTGAAATAGTTGCCGTGAAACTCTGTCATTGGTTTGCTACCTATAGGGAAACAAAATGAAACAGGATATAGAAGGAGGAAACTATCTCTTACCTCATGTAAACTTTATGTTTGAGGGAATGAGCAGATCTTTAAAATATACGTATTTTGGGACCAGCAGGTGGCGTGGTGGTTAAGGCGCTGGACACTCCCACATGGCTGACCAGAGTTCAAGTCCTGAATCTGGTGGCTTGCTTTCTCACTTCCTCTCTCTCTCACTCTCACTCTCTATCTCTCTCTGGTCAAATTAAAAAAAAAAAAATAAATGAATGAATAAATAAAAAAATAAATAATTATTTAAAAAAAATATATATATATACGTATTTTTTCATTGTTATTCATATTATAGGACCAAAAAGAAGCTCACTTTTCAGTTTGGGATTTGCAAAAGTGGAAAGGAGCAACTCATGAAAAATAAAAAATATACACACCAGGTCCAGCACGTGGTGTGGTGGTTAAGGACACTGGACCCCCACATGGCCAACCATGGTTCAAGTCCCAGACCTGGCAGCTTGTTTTCTCACTTTTTCTCTCTCTCTGTCCCTCTGTGGTCAAATTAAAATAAATAAATTAAATAAATAAATAAAGCTAAATAAAATAATTCTTTTATATATGTGTGTGTGTATATAAAAAGAATGATTTTATATGTGTGTGTATATATATGAACACACACACACACCTCTATAGCCAGCCTAAAATTGCCTGTCACTAACCCCAAACTTGTAACTGGAAAATTTACAATCTAAGTGTAATATGTATGAGATTAACTAAAGTACTTGAGTTACCCATAGTGTGTTTTGTGTGTTTTCAATAATTAGCAGCCACACGCCAATGTACTCAGTATTGGTATTTGGTAAATAAGGGTGAGGAATTTTGAAGTGGAAACTAAGATAATAAATTGCTTATGTGCCTTTAAAAGTATCTTTTTAAAATTGAACTCTTACCAGGAGAGTATTAGAAGTTTAATTACAGTTTTTTAATAATTTTTCTTTGATTTTTTATACTAAAAACTGCCAACCAGAGGACATCTGAATGTATCTTTTTCAATATGACAAAGTTACATAAGAAGAGAATCCCCTTGCACGTAAAGAAAAATGCAATTATTTTCTATTCTGAATCTCCAGACTGCTGTTTTAGAAAATCATATCTGATTATTTGCTCAGCAGAAGATTATTGAGTTGATTTAGGTGTGATTTTACTTAACAAAGCTTCAACTGCATTCCTACTGTGGAGTCCGAAAAAGGTAGAGAGATATAAATGATACATTCAAACTGTGATTTTTGTGAACAGGGCCATCGATGCACCCCTCGGAGCTAATAGCGGAGATGAGAAACAGTGGGTTTGCACTGAAACGAAATGTACTGGGGAGAAACTTGACCGCAAATGATCCATCACAGGTAATGATCTTTTTATCAGTAAGCTGAAAATGTCTATAAATCTAAATGTGATTGCTTGTGAATTGCTACTTAATGTTTTTCAATATGCATATATCCCTATAGGAAGGGAAGATGGAGCAAAGAAGATGCCTAAAATGTATTTTGATTTTGCTTCTTTATTATTTTAACCTAAATGAGAAATTGTTAGTAAACCTGTATTTTAATAAATGAAACTGCTCCTCTGGGTTTAGGTGGATAAAACATCTTAACTGAACTGGTGATAAGGTTTTTGTTTTCCTTCCTGCTAACGTACCCCTGAAGTGACATTAAATAGAACCGATGGGAAGAATCACATAAATTCAAACCTGTAAACTTCATAGAAAATATTTTAAATGCATTTATTAAATTATATATAGATCCAGAAAATGGTCAAATTTGAAAGGCTGTATTATCATATATTTACTTGATAACATACCATGAAATCATAAAGGCTTAAATTATAGACATGTTGACCTTCCTTTAAAATGCATGATCTTCTTGATTTGATATTTCAGTAAATTAAAAAGAAGATATTTAAAGGCAGATGTTGAAATTCAAGAAGTAGAGAGTGAGACTCATAAAGGTTTTTTTCTCTTTCTCTCTCGTTCTGTTCCTGATAAAGTTTCCTAATGCCGGCAGAGCAGTCATATTAACTTCTTAGTGTGATCTACCTGGGCAGGTGGACTACAAACATTTTTTTAAATGTCTTCCTACTTCCCAATCCAAAATATCATATTATTTATCTACAGTTTGTCCCTAGGTACAAAATTTCTTATTCATAAATGTTTTCTCTCCTACCTGAAAATTAATCTGTCCTGAAACCTAGCAATTAATGATGTCTTTGTTGAATCAGGAGTATGTTGCAAGTGAGGGTGAAGAAGATCCAGAAGTTGAATTTTTGAAGTCACTAACAACCAAACAAAAACAGAAACTTCTCAGGTAATTAAAAGGTTTTAAAGTTTCATCTCAGTACAGCTGTGATCCTCAGAGCTCATGAGTCATGAAAGTACTTAAACCATGCATCGTGTGTATTGATTTATTCTTCAGCTGCAGTAATACAATTTTGTCTTTCTTTTCAGTAATATGAAAATGAAGATAAGATTGGGTACTCAGCTTATACCATAAAACTATTATACTTTTTAGGACATTTAATTTGAAAATTGACCTATATGTAGGTTTACTTTTCATGATAGATTTGTATATAGGTTCAATGGCAGTAAGTAGTACACTCTGATTGATTGTGCTACTTGGTAGGCCGAGGCCACATGGAGACCCAGGTTCAATTCCTGGCCCACATTAAAAGCCTGGCATGGTGTGGTATATCTATTGCCCCAGCTGCTCAAAAGGCTAAGGCAGGAAGGTTGTGACATAGCAAGACTCTGAAAAGAAAATAATAAATGTGTTTGCATGCAGCTCATTTTTATATAATAGTTTTGGCCATATATATTTTTTATATTTTTTAAAATTCATTAAGAGGAGTGTTGAAAGAATGCTTAACTATAAGGTAAATATGAATTTTGTTAAATAGACTACTGTGTATTAAAGAATCCAAGAAATGTCTGCTGAGTCCAATAGAGGGAGCCCGTGGTATCTTTAGTGCCTGGAGTTTTGAGAATGGCTGGAACCCAGCGAAGACACTTACTTCAGAGTAACCCAAACATATAAACACGTTACTCTCCTGAGAATGTGAAGTATTCCCCAGAAATTTAACAGACCTTACTTATAAAACTTAACAATTACTGAAAACTAGTATGTGATAGTTTTATTTTATATAACCAAAAAAGGGTATCAACATTTTAAAGTATATTCTTATTCAGAATTCCTGGAAAATATACTCTTGAATTTTCATAGTGTAATGTTGATCACTATTTCCACTTTAAAATAGTACATACGGAAATGAAGTTTTCATCTGTTTATAGCTATACATTTGAGTTTATAGTAGGTCCAGTTAATGTCTCACACTTTTTACATCAGGATGACCATTTATTAGAATGCTATATAGTTACAAATTCTGACCAAAAGAATGTTTTTTAATAGTCATTACTATTGATTACATATAGTCAGAAAATTGACTTAATGCATTTAATATGTACATGAATAATTTGAATAATACTTGAATAATTTAAAAGAATAATACTTGAATAATTTAAAAGAAAATGATGTGCCATTGGATAAATAGTATGTTACTATATAGATATCATTTTTTAAAATATTTATTTACTTAATTCCATTTGTTATTATATTTTAATTTGGCCAGAGAGAGAGAAAGGGAAAGTGAGAAAGCAAGCCAGCAGGTCCAGGACTCGAACTGTGGTCAGCCATGTGGGAATCCAGTGCCCTCAACCACCATGCTACCTGCCAGGCCCCTATAGATACATTTTTAATAGCTTCTAAGAAAACATACCGTCTCTTCACAACATTATAGTTATGGATTAAAGAGCTATTTTTCACACTGTCTGTTACTATTTGTTCCCAACTATAGGAAATTGGATCGACTTGAGAAGAATAAAAAGAAAAAGAAAAGAGATAGAAAAAAGAAAAAGTTTCAGAAGAGCAAAAGTAAGCACAAAAGACATAAAAACAAATCCTCTTCCTCCTCCTCGTCATCTTCCTCCTCTTCCTCTAGTGAGACCTCAGAGAGCAGCAGTGAGAGTGACAACAAAGAAAAAAAAGCAGAAAAGAAGAAAAGGAAGAAACACAAGTGTTTGGGGAAGCACAAGAGCGATTCCGAAGAGGACAAGTCCAAGAAAAGAAAACAAGAGCGTTCTGGGGAGAATAGCGCAAGGAGCCACTCTGATTGTGACAAAAAGTCCAGAAGCTGTCATCGGAGCCCGGAGAAGAGAGGATCTGACAGAAATGAGGGGAGCAGCAGGAGCCGTACCAGGGACGAGAGAGGTAGGAGAAGCCGAAGCAGAAGTCATGACAATTATAAGCAGAGGGAGAGGGAGAAATGGCCACAGCGAAGCCCCAGTGAAGAACGGAATAGAAGAGATGACACCAGGCACCATGGCACAGATACATACCGAGAAAAAACATACAGAGAACACTCAGGAGATTATAAGCATGCTAAGGTGACAGAAAGAGAACTAAGCAGAAGTAGAGAGAGAATAAAAGAGACGCGTGTGACAATTACCTGAGAGTTAAAATATCTCTACTTACTGAGTACCTTTAGCAAGGGCTAAATTATGTACTATTGTCTTTTTAATAAAAAAGCTCTATTTTAATTTTCCATTTCTGTAAACTGTCATTCTAAGTACAAAACTTCATGAGTACCATAAGAATGAATTTGGCAAATATTTGTAAGTAATCCATTTTGGGACTGTAGAAATATTTTCTGTTGGTAACTGTTTCTTATGCCCTATACAAGATAAAACCCCCATATAACTCAGTGACATTTTCTTTGTTCTGAAACATCATTAAAAGAGTGACAGTATATTGAATGGGTATAATTTAATTTTCTTTTTTTTTTCAATTCAAATTTGTTATTTTAAGATTTGACTTTGCTCGAAGCAAAGTATTAATCATTGTTGAAATTCACTAGTGTGAATTAAACAATGGATTGATCAATATTTCTTCAAGACTTTTAAACTCCCTTCATGTGTTCTGTTTTACAGAGTAAGCTGTTTGCATTTGGGTGATGTATTCATTTTCTATACTGCCATACAAATTATCTCAAACCTGGAACAGCACAAGTGTATTATCTTAACCGTTCTGAGATCACAAGTCTGACATGAGTCTCTCAGAGCTAAAATTGAGGTGTCAGCAGAACTGTATTCCTTCCTGGGGTTCTAGGGGAAGTCTGTTTGCCTGGCCCAGCTTCTAGGTGACACCCACCTCCTCCTGGCTCCTGGCCCCTTTCTCCATTGTCAAAGCTAACAGAGGTGCCAGATCCTTCTTATATCCAAATCACTGTGGCACTTTAACATTCTTTTTTTTTTTTTTTCTATGTTTACTTTTTTTTCCATGAGCAAGAGAGAGAGAGAGAGAGAGAGAGAGAGAGGGAACCCCAACAGGGTCTTCACACCACAATCCATCCCCAGTTTGGCCAGCCCTAGATCATAGCATACAATGCCCAGCATGTTCAGGGAGGTCTCTGGAAGCAAACCCAGTACCCTTCCCTGTGGCCTCCCAGGCCACTGCGTCACTCCTGCGCCACCATCTAGTCCCTGACACTTTGACATTCTGCATGCCTGTTCCACTTTTAAGGGGCCTTATGATTACATTGGGCCCACCTGAAGAATCCAGGATAATCTATTCTTAGATCAGTTAGTAACCTTAATTATATTTGCATCCATAATTTCCCTTTTTTTTGTAATGTAACATATTCACAGGTTCTGGGGTAGGACATGGACATCTTTGGAAGACCACTATTCTGCCCTCCACAAATGATCTTTCTATTACTGTCATGCAGCTACTCAAGATTTGACTTCAAAAAGTTAAATATTTATATGATGTCAACAAATGGAAAATACAGACTACTTAGATGTTTCATGATTATAGATATATAAGGTATACACATTTAGCTGCAACATTTCCCACATGTTTCAAAGAATACAGTAAAGGAAAACTAGAAAAAAATTGTACCAATTACAAGTAACATGCAATTCCAAAAAAATATGTCATGGATGTAAGTATGCTTGTTATCAGGATTCTACATTTTTAAAATATCTGTATTTAAACACAAAACAAATATTAGTTGGATGGTTTTGATAGCTGGCAGTTAATTTCATAAATTCTGTAAGAAAGTAAGTTTGAAAGAAGTAAAAACACTCGAGTTGTTTAATATATGTCTGTTTTGCCTCTGCACACACACAAATGTCCTCTATTTTTTAATTTTTTTTTTTATTTTTTTTATTTTTTTTATTTTCTTAGGGCACATATGCTCGCCAGAAAAAGAAAGTGAGAAAGCAAGCCACCAGGTCAGGAACTCAAACCATGATTGGCAAAGTGGGAGTCCAGCACCTTAACCACCATGCCACCTGCTGACCCCAAATATCCTCCATTTAAAAGAAACTAAGTAAAGGTATAAACAATTCTGGTTATTTAGGTTTTTAAAAGAGTTAGATGGAGGAAGAAACTTAAATTCCCTCTACAGTATTTTTTAATAACTTACACTGTGCTTCAAAGATCCCTTCTTAAAAAAGCATGCATTTGAATTGATAAAGACTGCTAATTTACAGCTTGAGTTCATCAGTGTTGCAGTGATTATTTTCTACCTTACATCTTTTTAGACTTTATAATTTTTATAATGTCAAAACCTATGCAATACTTACCGCCTTAAAGGGTTTCCAAACCAATATTGTGTTCATGAGGAGAAATGCTGAAATGCATCCTGTAATTAGAAGTGAATTAAAGAAATAGATTATTCTTCCTTATACTTATTTCATTTGACTTTCATAAAAGTGTAGCTTTTCGCTTTATACAGTGACCAGAATTTTTTTTAATTGCTGACTTAATCATCCTTCATTGGTAACATTGGGAAACTAAAATGCTATCAAAAGACCCAGTGTTCTTACCCATCCATTTGTGAGAAAAATTCCCATGTAGTTAGGCAAGATGTTGATTTACTGCTTGGTTTTCAACCTTGGTCACCCAAGAGTACTTGACAGCCCAGACAGGCAAGAATTCTAACTGTAAACCTGAAAACAGAAGGGAGGTGTTTCCACACAAAATCATAACATGATAACATTCACCTTATGTATTCACACACCCTAATGATATGGGAAGAAAAACTGAGAGTGATGTTTTGAATAAAAATATTAGGCATCTAATTCTACTTTTCTTTTGAAATGAAAGGTAGATACCAGAGAGGAACCTCATAATAAAAAGGATGTCTCACTGTATGCGTAAAGATTCTTCTGAATACAGAAAGCCAAAGAAGAATCCTAAGTTTAATGAATCCTTGATTTAAGAACCCAAACAAAAGTCTTCAACAGTGACATTTTCTTGAAAACTAGTCTGGTTAAATGTGTCATTCTTATCCTTAATAGAGAAATAATTTAAAAGAAATCTGAGTACACTAGTAACATTTGGCCATGGAGCTGGCATAACACTCAGAGGCATAGAAAGCATTTGGGGTGCCTGTGGACATCCCCTCTACCCTTCTCCGGCCTTAGCATTTAACATAACACTAGCAAATTAATTCCTGTAGGAGGTGCTGTCGATTTACAAATGGTCAGGAAAGATAGGTTTGCTAGGTTAGGACTTGTTTATCCGAATGTCTAAGGTGATAAATTAGTCATAATCTCTTTTAGTAATTGCCAAAATAGGGAGAGGCTGCAGCGCCCTAGCGCAGATCTGCTTACCTTGCAATGTGAAGTGGAGATCTTGTTTTGATTCCTACTGTTGTAATCCGAAGAGAGCTTTGTATCTGAAAGACTTGGCGAAACCTTTCTCACTGTTCTGGGGAATGCTTGCCACCGGCCACGCTGGGAGGGGTAGGGGGGGAGAAGGGGGGCAATTCCCAGTTTTAATCCCCAAACATTTAGTATGCTTTAGTCTTGCAACTCCAAGAGTTCAAAATCCACTGAGGCCGTTTCACTTTTCTCCTTCCCCAGTGCTCACTGGGCCCAAACAGGTGGAGGCCTCTCAGTGAGGCTGCGTCCCACACCCGCTCTTAGGCCCAGAAAGAAGGCTGCATTTTTGACTCCAGGAGCTGACGGATATTTAAAAATCTTAAGTTTTCTGGAAAAAACCTTTGCTATAGTTACCACTTTTTGAAAAGAGATAAAGAAAGGTACCCAATAGCTGTACGCCTTGGGCGCGTTTTCAGATCAAAAAGAGGGAAAGCTTTTTAAAAGTTGTGATGAACAAATACGGCTGGGGAACTCAGGTTTGAGAAGCGCAGCGACCACGGAGAACTCTTCTGATTGAGGCTCCCCAAACCCGGCTCCTGCTGACAGAAAGGAACCTGTAACTACTCACCACCTACCCCCTCTGAGCTCCCTTCAGGCCACACTTAACGTCGGCCTCAGGATCCCCAGGATGTAACAGTAATAATAATGAAGAGAGGTGCAGGCGAAACGCGAAGAGCTGCTCAGAATGAAAAGAAAAGCACCCTCCTGCCCGAGCTGCCGGAGCCGGAGGAGCCGGAGGAGCCACGGAAACCCGGCCCCGGCAGCTCTAAGGCTTCTCCAGCGGGCGGACAGAAGCGGAGGTCGGGGACTCGGTTTTTGATCAGAGACCATCTTTCAAGGACAGAACCCTAAACTGGAGGAAAGCGGGGTGGTGGCTGGAGGGTGATAGGGTGAGTCCCGGGTGGGATCGCCCCTGCCATCCTCGCAGTACTCCACCCAGCGTACTCCGATGCGTTCCTTCTGGAGACCTTTTGAACACACCCCGAACCCAGATGGAGACGCTGAGAATTAGGGGACACACACCGTTTCTGGAAGCTGCGCCTCTGCGTACCCTGACTCCCTACCAAAGGTGTAAGGCGAAAGGGGTCGGGTTACCTCCCCGCACTCGTCCTCTGCCCTTCTGCCTCGCAGCGGCCCAAACCCACCGGAAAGAAAGCCCCTGGCGTTTCCTGCTGGCTACTGGCCTGGGAAGCGACGTCCAGGGGTTCGAGGGGCCGCCGCGGGCCCAAGCTTGCCAGTTCCCGCCTAAGCTCGCCCGGACGACCTCCCGGTGTATCCTCGGCGCGGGAGGAGGGCGGACTCGCAGCCGGGACTTAGGGAAGGGAACGAATTTCTCCGATCTCTCGCGCTCCACAGGTGAAAGGGCGCTTTACAAAGCCGGTACTGATCTCTCGCTTCAGGGACAAGAATGTGTCACCTCTCGCAAGCAGTCTGCAAGCAGAAAACTGACAGGGGGTGATGCCCTATCACTATGCAGTTCTTTTATAAATGAATCACTCAGGTACGGTTAGATGCCCGCAAAACAATGCAAAACCCCTATCTATGTTTCCAACGGAAGAGAGCCAAGGTCTTGGAAAGCCTAATAACTCTTAGGGGCTGCTCTTTTCCAGGTCCCTGAGAACTGGCCCTGGAGAGATGTGTCCCCACGGACTTTCTGAAACCACCTCCTTAACTGGAGTTGCAAACTCACTGTACATATTTATATCAATAATATATGGGGGAGGCATGTCTGTATGTATTTACCTCATACATATTTCTATAAACTCCAGCGTCTGGAAGAGTGGGGGGTAAATAACACTGAACGGTTAAAATTATGGAGAAGGGATAATAACTGATTACTAATTGGAAAGTAAATAAACAGGTGACTTTTTCAGATCAAATTCCTCCTTGGATCGTTACAATAAATATCTCTGAAGGAAGCTCTCTATTTATGTTGTCATTGATTAATTCTTCACTACCTCATTTGATTTCGATTTAGAACGATTTGATTCTAATTTAATTAGCATGTAATTTGGATGTACATAATTACTGTAATTATGACATTCAGGTAAGGCAGCTTTAGGCTGAAAGGCAATTTCAAATTTTCTAGCAACCTACTTTGTACTGGGAAATGGACAAGGACTTTGCGCCCTGCTATCCAAGTAGTAATTAGCACATCTCTGAAATAGGCAGTGCGGCGGGGTTTGTATTAAAACAGCAAATACAAATCCAGCCGAGCTACCCGCTGCAAAGGTGGCTGTGAGTTTCCGGAAAAGCGTCGCGTTTCCCTGGCGAGAGTTCGGGGAGCCCGACGCCCCGGCACCTCTGCCCGGCTCTCCCGGCTGCGGTCGACGACGCCTCCGCCGCCTCCGGTGCGGGCTTTGAAGGTGTTGCTTTTCAAATTAAAATACAATAAATGCTCGCGGGGGGGGGGGGGGGGAGGACCAGAAAGGAAAAGGAGGGAGGAAGTCACTTCCCCACGTCTGAGGCCTGGGGATGGGGTTGGGGGAGTGGACTGGGAAGAGGAGGGGAAGGGGCGGCGGGGGGAGGGTGATGCACCGACAGGCGAGAATATTGGCCAACGCCCCCAACTGTTAACGGATTTCAGATTAGGGTTTCAAAGGGAAAAGGTGAGGACAAAAGGGGTTGGTTTGCGCTGGGAGGGTGTGAGCACCCTTTGGAGGGCCTGGGCCCAGGGGCTTAGGGGCTTTTCGCCGAACTCGGGGTCCCTGCGAGCCCCAACCGGCCCCTGCTCATCCGCCCCGGGCGTATGACTCAGGCTAGTGTAATCGCCCGGAGGACCGCGGCATAGCAGAAGTCTCCGGGTCCGAGCCAGCGAAAGCCGCGCGCCTCGCTTCCCTCTCCTTCCAAATGGGTCTGGAGACGTGGGGTACCAGTGACCCGGTTTAGTCAATTTGGTTCCAAGCGGTCCCAGATGGTCCATGAGGGCCTCGGGGACTCTGAGCCCATAACCCCATCCCGGGGTCCACTGCGGCGCCGACAGCGCTTAGCAAGTCAATTGAGTTGGAAGACCCTGAAGTTGCCTTGAAAAGGATGTTACATGCGGCAATTCTCAGTCCAGGGCCAAGCGGGATGTTTTGTTTTGTTTGGATTTTCAGTTAGCACGTTCCAAAAACAACCTCCTTCTCTGGAAGCCACTAAGCAGTTGCCCCCTCCCCTCCCCAACCGCAAGATTCGTTCCCCGCTGAAAGACAAAACCTCGCTTTTCCTTGCGTGATTCGCTGGGTCGCTGCAGCTCACGGAAGAAGTGGGTCTCCCCGCGCTAATAGCCGCGAGCCGGGCAGACAGCGCGGCCTTCCCGCCTCCGAGCTCTAGATGGCGCCAGCGAGCCGCACTCGCCAAGCTCCTCTTATGGGAATCAAGAGCTACTGTCAAACATAAAAGCAAATCAGAGTTTTCAGTTTTTTTAATGTGTTAAGAATGTTATTCCTTAAGAAAATTTGTAGCTAAATTATTCTCACTTAAAATAAACACTTAGTATACCAATTACACAAATGGGCGGGATTTATGTGAGATTTACTTCATCTGCATTTTTGTAGTGGGAGAGAGCCTTGGTGAATACAGATAATAGATGCAAATAAGATTAGAGTTAAAATAAATAAAGTTTCCATCTGAATAAAGAGAAATTCAATTTTACACGACTTGTAACGATTTGACGGGATGTCCAGACGCGCCGTTCAGGTGCTCAAGCTAATCTCGTCAGAATAATGTTTTCCTCCCTTGAGGAAAGAAAATCCTTTTCCTTAGCCTCATCAGGTAGGATCCAATTCCCTCCGAGGGGGGGTGGGGGGAGAAGCGTCGGGAAAGGAAAGCGGCGGGGGACCCCGTCTGCGGATCGCAACTGGGTAGGCACAGGGTCGAGGAAAACTTGGTCTCGGTTCCTGCACTGTGCTTGGGCATGCCACGGAACAGGAAACGCCGGAAGAAACCCGCTGAAACGAAATCGCATTTCCCCTCGCCCCGGCCCGGCCCGGGCGGGCCTCCCGGCCCCCAGGCCGCGGCCCGCAGCCCCACACCACCCCGGAAGCCGCAGCCCTCGTTTGTGCCCTGGCCCCTAGCCGCGGCCTCCGGCTCCTCTGGGTCTTGCAGCCAGAGAGGCCCAGGCCGCCGGGGCCCCGAGGTGTCCTGCAAAGGCGCGGCCCCACCTCGTTTGGGGACCGACCTTGTGTTGTGGCTCGTGGCTCCTCCCACGCGCGCTCTTTCCAATTCGCTTGACCTCGGCCGGTCGCCACCAGCTCAGGTCAAGGTTCCGCGCGCCTCCAAGAGCGCCTAGGGCCGGGGAGGAGTGGCTGGGGGTGCGGCTAGGGTCTGTTTCGCTGGTCGGTTGCGGCGAGGGCGGGGGGCAAGGTCCCGCTCCCTTGGAGATCAGATTGCACGCAATCGGGTGTCCCGGCTGGACGCTCCGGCCCCGACAGCCGCCCGCGGTCCCCGGGAGCCGCGGTGATGGACGTCCGCTGACCCGCGGGGCACAGGCAGCTCGCAGAGGCCTTGATCACTGGCCTGCGGAGGGAGCCTCGCGGCCAGCGGGACCTGCTCTGCCAGGCCCTTTGATCTGTCTTTATTATCAACGAGAAACAAAGCTGCCTAGGCCGGACGCCTGTGCACCCTGGGTCCACAGGAACCCCATCACACCCTAACCTCCGCGCCGATGGCCCGCACCCCCAAACGCACCCAGGCTCGTTCTGGGGCTCCAACACCTCGACCCAAAGCACGCAGAGTAAACACAGCCCTGTCAGCTTCTCCCGACCAGACCCAATTCCAAAGGTGCGTGGGAGAGGGGGAATTCGGGATACGAATATTAGAGCCGGGAGAGAAAAAGGCCCAAGTGAAGAAAAACTCGAGGGAGACGAGTCCGGCAGCCAAGGCTGCGGGGAGCGCAAGGGGGAGAGAAAAGGCCACTGAGCCCCACGTTGCCAACGCCCCGCTGGGGACTTTCATTCTCTTTTATCGCTACTTTGCTACTTGGCTTTTCAGAGCAGAGTTTGCAAGAAAATATTTTGTCGACTGTTCATAACAATTTATTTTTTCTTTTCTAAGAATCAAAACCTTCATTCAAGTACTCAACATGGACAGTAAACAAAAAAGGGGAAAAAAATCTGTCGATGCTGACTTCGCTCATATTTCCTATTGTGTGGGGAAGTCTTTTAGAAATATTTTTATGCTCTAAATATGCACTTTATTTTCTAAATTAACATTTTTTCGAATTGCGAAATTATCTCATTTACCAATTTTCTTTTCCTCTCTCCCTCTCTTCTCCCTCTTTTAAACTGGGGCTGTTAAGTTGGTGGTCAGAAGACAAAGAGAGTGAAAATAATTTTCATTTCAATAATTGCCTTCTGGTCAATTTAACTGTGCCTTATTTTGAAAGAGACTGTCTAAATGAGATTCCTGTCCCAAATGTGTTCCCAGGCCTGATCCCAGCCTTTAATTATTCCTGAGTTTTTTTCTTCAGAATAAGACGCCGCACTGAGTAATCACAAAGAAGTCAGAGAGCATCCTTGAACCTTTTCAGAAGCAGCGCCACTGATATTCAAATAACCTGCGAGGGCCATTTGACGGCGCGGGGACCTAGGCATTTCCAATTCACTATTTGCATAGATCAGCCGTCTTTGAAAAGGAAAGGAGCAGTTGTCTTCCATAACATTAAAAAGCCTAGTTATCAAATCAAGTGCTTAGTTTGGGGGCTTTTAAAACGTTTACATTTTATCTCAGGTTGCCCTTTACCGTTTGACATGCAAATTTGGTGCAGTTAATTTAGACAATTAAAAAGATCTTCAAGGGAGCTTTGTCACAGAGAATATTTGGAGTTTTCCCCGTGGACCAGCTGAGATAAAGTTGGCCAGAACAAATGATGTCTAGGAGATTAATTAGATATTTGATAAGACATGAATCCCTAATAAGGGAATACAAGGCACAGGGGGCTGCTGTGTGCTCTAAGTCAAAATTAATAACATTTAACAAGATTTTCATTTAGGCATGAAATGTCTTTTCCGGGGTATTGACTCTAGCGATTTATTCCCCTGAGTTGCCTCCCAAGGAAGAGGGCCTTGGGAGCTAGAACACTTCTTTTTTTAAAGCTTTTTCTTTCACGGATTGTTTTTAAATCGCTTTTTAAAAACAAACCAACCACCGTATAGCTCTGACCCACTCTGGGAGGTGTAGGCACTTCCCCACTTAAAGCTGCCAGGAACCTTTGCTTTTTGCTTTCCCCAATCCAGTTTTTTAAATGTCACCTTTTGAGAGATTTCCCATTAAGTAATACAACTACACATTCTTATAACCCAATTTAATTTATGCTGTTGATATACAAATAAATAATTTTGACTTCTCAAAATGTATACGTATTATGGCTTTTATAACCCACATAAACTTTACATTACCTACAACTAACATTAAAGGAATTTTTTTCCCAACAACAACAAAAAAAAAGTCGACCCATGTAAAGGTTATCGAAAGGGAAACAGGATTTAAAAAAAAAAAGTAAATGTATTGTTCAGAGTCCTTTAATAATACCAAAATGAAAATATGATGTCAAGATTTTCTTCATACAGATAAACGCATTTTTCTTTAGATGACCTTAACTTACGTGTTTTGAGTGAAATGATAACTCAACATTTTAAATATCTTTTACATATATACTGACTTTCACAAAGTGCATCAGAAAATTAAAAAAAAAACTCCCTGAATTTCAGGAATTCACCAAAAAAACTATTCGAATGAACATTTACAAGAAAATTAAAGAGAACACAATCTTTTGAACCCTATTTATACAGATGTTATGAAATACAGAGAAACTGTAGCTAGACTTCCAGTTTAATATCTCACCTTAAGCCTCTTTTGATGCTTCCTTCTTTTTAGGGAAAAAAAGTCTCATTTTAAGTAGATATCAAGCAGGACTTGGAGCATTTTATGTATAATATAATCCACACAAAGGGTCTGTTTTTATACGTCCCATTTGTTTTCAAATGTTCTGACAGTCCTTTGCTGGATGGTGGCTTGTTTTTGAGAAAGGAAAGAAAGGGTAGTGGAGGAAGGTGGGCATGGGAAAAGAGGGAGCGTTTCTGTGTATTGCTCTATCGCTTGAGAAGTTTGTGCGAGTGTGTGTATGTGTGTGTGCACGGAGTGTGCGTGCTTGTGGTTATAGGTCTCTGGTGTGTGTGTTTCTGTCTGTGTGTACAGTTTTTTAAAGTGTTAATGTCAGAGGATAGTTCGCTTTTGTTTCTGGACCACGCGTTCGATTCTCGTCTGGGCGCAGACCTCGGAGGGGAGCTCCTGGCTCCGCGCGTGAGCCGCGGCCCGGAGGCCCTCGAGGCTCCACTTCGCTCCCAAGCCCGGGCCTGGGGGAGTCATTGGAGCCCCCGCCCTCCCATCCCGCGCTCGCTCGCCCTCCGAACCTCTCGCTCGCTCTCCGTGTCTCTACTCGCTCGCTCGCTTGCGCCTCTCGCCTGGCCTCTAAGAGTCGTTGGGGCCAGACCCCGCTTCCTTGCCTCCGGCGGTGGCCGCCGCTGCAGCCGCCGCCGCCGCTGCAGCCGCCGCAGCCGCCGCTGCCCGGGCAGCACTGACGCCAGAGTCGTGCAGGATGAGGTCGGGGGACTCGGAGCGGGGCGTCTCCAAGTTGCTGGCGTCCGTGTCACTATCGCTGCCCTTTTTGCCCCCGCCGCCCCCGTTGTGCGTCTTAATGTGTTTACTCAAGTGGTCGCTGCGCATGAAGCGCTTGTTGCACACCGGACAGGCGAAGCGCTTCTCGCCCGTGTGAGTCCGCAGGTGCCGCTGCAGCTCGTCCGAGCGTGTGAAGCGCTTGCCGCAGAAGAGCCAGTTGCACACGAAGGGCCGCTCGCCCGTGTGCCAGCGCAGGTGTGCCTTCAGGTGCGACGTCTTGCCGTACACCTTGCCGCAACCCGGGATGTGGCAGCTGTGCAGGCCCTTGCGACGCAGGCTAGCCCCTGCCGGGCCCAGCCGCTCCGCCTCCTGACAGTTGGGGCAGTCGCAGGTGGCGCGGCCGGAGTAGCGGCGAGCGGAACGCGCCGAGCTCCCCCCGGCGGCAGCGGCCGCGGCGCCAGAGATCATGGCGCTGGCAGCAGCGGCCGCCACGGCGGCGCTGGAGTCCGAATAAGAGGGCAGCACCGGCTTGAAGCCGTCCTGGGCCAGCAGGTGCTGGCTGGTGGAGAGCAGGTGCGAGGCGGCGGCGGCCGAGGAGCTGAGGCCGGTGGAGCTGAAGGCCGAGTGCGTGAGCGAGCTGAAGTCGGGGTTGTAGGTGCCCAGCTGAGAGTGCAGCGAGGCCTGGGGGGCGCCCGAGTGCAGTGAGCTCTGGAGCCCCCCAGCGGGGTTCTGCACCTCCAGCCACGAGCCCGGGCTGCTGTGCACGTCCCACCAGGACGACGCCGCGCCGTTGGTCACCTCGCCCGCTGCCAGTGTCGAATGGAAGCCTGACTTGTACCACGACTCGTACGGGTGCGCCATTCCCACGCGCGGGTACAGGCCGTCGGCCGCCGTCGTGTGCACCTTGGAGATGAAGGCCGACTGGCCGCCCGCCTCCTGCGGGGACACTCCGGCCGCTGCCGCCGCGGCAGCCGCGGAGTTGGAGAAGAGGCCGCCGTAGTCGCTGCTGAAGGCGGACGACGTAGGCGACGTGGAGGCCAGACAGAAGGCGCTGTTGGCCGCGCCGGAGCCGCCAGCCAAGCCGCCAGAGCCGCGGCCGCCGGTGGCCACCGCGAAGCCGGAGAGGCTGGAGCCGAGGTTGCAGCTGGACGAGGAGCGCTTCCAGGGGTGGAAGCCGCCTTTGGCGAAGGCGCTCGACTCCGGCAGCGTCGTCAGCGGGCTGGTGTTGCCGATCTTGTTGCAGGTCGCCGCCAGCATGGCCAACGGGGTCGTTCCGAAGCGCGGCTCTTCCTAGAGCGGGTGAGGTGGGGGAGGGAACGAGGAGGAGGAGGGCAGGAGGAGGAAGTGGGAGGAAGACACAAAGTGCACCGGTGAACAGCCTCGTCCCCTGGTGGCTGGTCCCGGGGGAGCCGGGACTCCCCAGCTCGCGCCTCCTCCCCAAGCGCTCGCGGAGGTAGCACGGCGCTCTGCGCTGGGCAGAGACGATCACAGGGCGAAGGTCCCGGCACTGGAAAGTTGTTCTTCGGTGCGGCTACAAATCAAAAATGCCTATGCCTTTCCCCGCTTCCGTCACAGCAATCCCTGCCTAGAACTGGACTCCGGCTGTCGCCACAAGTCCGCTCCTCTCCCAGAAGTCCCCTAGAACCTCTGGGGTGAAGCACCAAGGCAAACACAGAGACAACAAGCACCGGGTGAGGGTAAGGGCAGCCGAGACAGCGGCCCAGGGACGGACGAAACTTGGAGCGCTCATGGTGGTTACCACTTACTCTTCTTTTTTAAATAGAAAACGTTGGTTTTAATGATTCACACACACACCGACTATGAAAACTAGAATCTGAGGATAGGCGGCCCAGCGAAGGATTTCAAAGTCATGAGCGAACTGGAGAGACGCGGAAATATGCATGTCTATTAACGTGACTCCATGGACTACAAAACGATTAAACTGTTTTTCTGGAAACATCACTGCCGCATAATTGCAACAATCCCCAAAACAAGGGGGATGGGGGATAAATCATGAGGGGAGGGGGGAAAATAACCTCTAGCATTTCTTTTAAATCAAAGAAAAGGGGACTTGCTTAAGAAATTCTTTTCTTGCAAAGGCATCGCCTGTGTTCCAAAAACTTGGAGATAGTCAGTCCCGGAAGTGCGGAAAGTGCCTAAAGAAGCCGAGTCTGCAGTCCAACAGCAACAGTTTCTTGGGAGCCCAGGACCCCGAAGAGCCTTAACCGAAAAACGACTTCACTTTAAACAAGCAAACGCGTTGCGGCGCTTGCGACTTACCCCGAGTATAGACGTGGCCATAGCAGGTCTCTGAGCTGTGCAGCGGGGCCGGGAGCGGGGCTGAGCCTGGCGGCTGCTCGGGAAAACTGCTCCGGTCCCGCGCGGCTCCCGCGTCCCAGCGCTCGCGCCGAGCGGACTCCGGGCTCCCGCCGGCTAAACTCAGCCTAAGTGCGAGGAGCACCCGCTTTGAAGTGCCGCTGGCTGCGCCTCTCGCCCAATGAGGGCGCAGACAGAGCAGACGGGAGCTGCCCTGTAGCCAATCAGACACGCCGAGGGGCCCGAGCCAGGGCTCCTGGCGCGTGCCAGTCAAGTCGCCTAGCTAGGGCGGGGGTGGGGGGGAATGCGGGCTGGGGACTGAAGAAATTACAGTGCAATTAAAAATTTACACACACTCACGCACCAAGCCAGGTTTAAGTACCGTTGAGACCGAGCTACAAGCCCTCCCGAACCACCTCGAGATGTTTCAAGTTAGGGCTGACAGTCCTACTTCGCTCCCCACTTGGTGGGAAAGGACGCAAGAGGGGAGGGGTCGCCACCGCAGAGGCCACACCAGCCAAGCTCAAGTGGAGACCAAATCGTCAACTCTCACTTTGTGCGTCCAGGCTCTTGCCTGCGGAGCACAAGCCCAGCTTGTATCCATCTTTCTCGCTCACGATCTTATCATTGCCAGTTGTCGTCTTCCCAATTCCTTATTCCCATTGGATTCAGTTTTACTCTCAGTCACACTGAGGAGGGGGCGCGACGGAACAGCTCCTCCAAGAGGAGAGAAATAGGCCTTTCCGCGTGAATCTACACTCTTAGACTTGTTGGGAGGGCCTGGGGCCTGCGGCGTCCCGCCATTAACCCCCATCCCCACCCAGGCGGTCTAAGTGCCTTCCTAATTGTCGTTCTGGCCTCTGACCCGGGGGGTAATACAAGTGCCACTCACGCCAGAGGCTTCTGGTGGTAATTGAGGGCACCCTTTGTACGGTTTCACCAGCGCCTAGATACCAGGTTAACCCAGTTGTCAAATATGACTAAACAGTGGGACGTGCTGATTATCTGCCGGGTTTTGCTGGGGGCTGGCGTGGGGGTGGGAGGCATCAGCCCGTACAACACGCTGCACGAAGCCGCTTATTTTCACATTGGAACAACTTTGGAAACAGAGACCGTCGCGAGCGGCGTCCGCCCCCACCGTCGCCCCCGCCAAAGCTGCAGTTTGCTCCGCTGTTTGTTTAACCCGGTGAAGATTTGCATGTCGCGTTTCGGCCGGGAGTCAGACCGCCAGGGCCTATAGAGGCTTCTGTGCAGAAGCAAAGGTGCAGTGTCAAGATGTGGGTTCCCCCTAGCGCCCCGCATTCGCGGACAGGCAGAAGGAGCCTTTTCCAGACCTTCACCCGCGAGTGGTGAAGTCGAGGCCACACGTGGGCGCCTCCGCTTTGTGCAGGCGGGAAGCATTCAGAAGTCCTCCCCAGACCTTGTCGGTGTGAAAAGAGGTGTCCTCAGGCAGACAAGGGCGCGTCCCCAAGTCCCCCAGAAATGCTAAACTGTTTTTCTTCTTTCTGGACCCGCTTTCTCTTTTTTTCTCCAGGGTAGCCAGAGGCTGCTTTCGAACCAGAAATGCCCGCGCCTTCGGACGGGCCTGGATACTGGTTTCAATGTGACACCTTCCCCCTCCAAACCCACATCCTGCTTTTAAAAAATTTAAAAAAAAATTTTTTTAAACCACCAACCCCAAATCCTCGGGTCAAAAACAAGCTGTCGCAGTGGGAGAGCACATGACAAGGATGTGGAACTGTGTCCCAGGATTCTCTCTTTACCAAGATCTCTTGACCCAAAAGCACAACCACCGCGGCGCTTCTCCCGGCCCTAAGATGGAGTCCACGAGCATCCTGTCGCAGTACGTGGGTGGAGAGGGCTCTGTGGGCTGCTCTCTTTGCTTTTCATTCGAATATTCTGTTTGTTTGTTTGTTTAAGGTTAAAAAACACCAACGAAATTATAGCAGAGAAGGAGAAAGGAGAGAGAAAGGAACAAGAAGACCCGCGCAGCGCGGCTATAAGGAAGCGCTGTGCCCTGGGGGGTGGGGGGGAGGACCGCAGGGGAAATAGCAAAGGGAGGGGAGGTGTGAAAAGCCCCTAGGGGGTACGGAGTGGAGGGTTGAGAGGGAAATCAGGCCGCCTGGAAGAGCCAGAAAGCCCGGCAGGGGGACCCAGGAGCCGTTCCCAACAGGTGACTTCTGCCCTGCAAGGAGAGACTGGTCCATGGCTTCCTGTGGAGTCTCCGCGTCGATTTACTAATAGAGGGATTGTTAAGTGGCAGCGAGGCGTTTCCGACTCACCCTGTGCAGCCCGGGGAGGAGAAGCGCCGAGGTTTCCCCAGTCCACCTCCTCCCCCACCCCCAACACACCCTCTCCTTAAGAAAATCTGACAAAGTAATAAATAAGACGATCCGAAAAGCCACTTAGCACTGGTGACATTTTCAAGCCCACCATTTAAAACAGTTCTCGCAGGCACCTCTGGCTCTCCGCGCCCGGGCCTGCCTTCCTCTCCTCCTCCTCCTCCTCCCGCCCCTCCCCCTCCCGCCGTTCTCCACGCAGTTCCAGCTGTCAGACTCTCAACGTTGTGTACTCGGATATTCCTTTAGATACGCGCATCCGCATTACAATAAAAGTTAGGGAAATCTTCCAAACGAACGCAGGCGAGCATCCGAGCCACTTCATCTGTTAAGTTGGGGCCCCAAGGAAATCTTTCGGAGGAAGTCCGGTTTCTTTCGTCTGACAGATTTTTTTTTTCATCTTCTAAAAAAATCTAGTTTTTAAACAAAGATCAATGTGTTATGCTAAAGTGTTGAGCTGACTGTTAAAACATTTGGGGAAATAATGACAATGTAACAAAGGCCTGGTTTGGAGTGAATCATCACCCTTTTAAAAGTTAAAGCAATTTTCAGGAGAATAGCTTTCAGCAAACGCTTTACATTATTCAAAACGGCCAAATAATGCTCTATTATAGCGCCTGAATGCTGCCAGTCAGCCCCTAAGTGCAATTTGTGCAAAGGCCCCGGTGCCTTATCTCCACTTCTTTATAAAGAGGTGAATATAAAACAATTTCTTCCAAACCCAGACAGAGAGCACGAAAATTGCTTCCCTTTCTGCAATCAGGGCAATTTAACTGGAGTGCAATTAGCACTATTAAATGTCGATTCTGCATAAACAAATCTGACTGAGCAGCGAAAGTGGGGTGAGAACCTCATATACACTGAAACTGATTTTTTAAAATTATGTATCCGGGTCCTTTACAATTGATCCGTGACGTTTTCATCTTGGAATATATTTACATCATAAATACACTATGGTAAAATCAACATAATTTTTTGCAAAAAAATTCAAAACGAATCCTAATAAAGAAGAATAGGGTAATTAAAGGGAAGAGTTCACTTCCTTTGAACAAATATTGTTTCTCCAATCTTGCCTCTCCCAGGAGCTTTGATCTAAGCAACTGCTCAAGTTGCTGTGTTTAGAAGGCAAAACCAGGGAAACAATTCAGTCATTAGCGTTGATCGGAAGGATTGGAGCTCCTACACCACAGATAAAACGCTTCTACCTCTGATGCACAGGAAGCAGGGTGGCGACCAAGAGGACCAGTTGTTTTCTGAATAACTCGTTATAGTAGCTAGTTAAATATTAGGTGACTTTCCAGTCTCCCGGGAGCTTTGACCAGCACAATTTGACAAGAGGTAGATTGGGGGAGACTCTAGGATTTGGGCGGGATGGGAGGCTTTGGGGGAGGAGGAACTGAAGATTCTCACCTAGGCTGGGCTGGAGGCAGTCAAAGCCTGGGATGCCTAAACCCCCACACTCTGGGGGGAGTAGGGAGTGGCAAGGAAAAGGACTGGCAGGAAAGCCTGTAAAGGGCATTTATCTGACCTGTCCTCCCACCTACCTTTATTTATTTATTTGCTAAGCCACAGCGCTCCCTTTTTCAATCATTTGTGCAATTAATTATGCTTTTCATTTGCATGATCTACACTAGAGCAGTGATTATCAGGTCAGCACGGTGTGGGAGTTGGGGAGATACACTGATAACTTGAATTAAAAAAAAAAAAAAAAAAAAACTCCCTGTGTACCAGCATTGCCTGCCCTGAGCAAGGACGAAGGATGCCGTCTGGTCTGAATTGCCTGTTGAGTACTGTGAACCATTTCTGCAGTTGAAGTTTGTCACTTGTGGGTGACAGTGTAATGCAACCTTTGATTAGAGCAAATCTTTTATAGATAACATATATTTATATTTTCTAAAGCACCAGAGTTGAGATTGAATGGATCAAGAAAATTAATTGAAAACTGAGGACCTCTCCTACAATTTCTGTTGAGGTTTCACTTAATATTTGTTCTAAGTTGCCCTCATTCTAGCCCAGCCCTTGTGAGTAAGAGTCAGGAAGAGTCAATAGGCCAGTAGGACTTTCAGCTTTTTTTTTTTTTTTTTTTTTTTTTTTCCTATCAGGTGTCACTGCTATTTAGAGGTGGTAGGAGATGAAAAATCTTTTTTACCCCTGTAGGTCTGCTGGGGAAATTGAACCCTCCTAGTCTGTTAAGCACAGTATAATCGTTTACTACACAACTAATTTTCTAGATGCTACTAGATGTCCCTGAGCCATATATTTTAAGCTTGCCTCTGTCTGTTTATCTGAGCCAAAATGCATTAACAATTAAATGAAAGACTGGTGTGTCAAAGGAAGGAAGGTGACTGTAGACTGTGTGATGATTTTAATGACTGCAATTATTGGAAGATTATTCAACAAGCATCATAGATTTGTTTACTGCATTACTCTGAAACTATAGGGGGCCTACTGAGCTTGGGGTTTTACCTTCTCCTTTCCTCACCAACCACTACACATGGGTCTTAGACCCAAGCAATGGTGGTATTCAGTGTTGGCTTTCTTTTTTTTAAGAGCACCTCTACCAAATGATGCACATTTGTTGTTTCAGCCAACTCTAATGGAACCATCTCTGAAGATATTAAAGTGACTTTTTTACATGGATCTGAACTAATATCCAGAAAAACCAAAGGTCAAGGGATTCTGGTTATTAGTCAGTTTCTCCAAGCCAGGGTACTAGTTTCCTCAATTACACTATTTCATAGGCAGCTTTTGGGGGAGGCTTCCAAGTCTTTCCTCCTGCACCCAAGTCTTGAAGAAGGGACTACAATTGCAAAACCTTACACAGGAGTTTGGGCGTACCTCCAGGACTGTGCTGCAGAAAGTGTAGCTCGTCTTTTCTTCCCTTTAACACACCTTCATATTTCCTAGCACAACTCATGATGTTGCCTGGTAGAAGTAAGTGAATAAAAAGAAAAGATATGGCCGGGAGTGTACCACTTTACGATTATGGACAGATATTCTTACTATAATACACACGAGGTGCAAATGAAGAAGGTTCCTTCTCTGATATTAGCAAAATGTTCCTCAGGCCACAGTAATCAATACATTGCAGTATGAGCTTTACCTTAATGAATTACTGATTTGGAAGTGGGCTTTGAAAAAAATAAAAAAGAATAGCAAATGTCTCCAGCAACATCCCCTTCCCTCGTCCCCTGAGGCACTGGGACTGGAATGACCAGATCACCACAGTCCTCTTCAAGAGTTCTGTAATCACCCAGTTTCAAGCTTAAGGTGGACTTGGCTGAAATTGAGAACCTTCCCTGTTCAAACGGGAGCCTGCGGGATTCTGCAAGTGGCAATTAGGAGCCTATTACAAGCCATTAGATTGATCAATGTACCTTAAACAATGCGAATGATTTATATGGCTGATTTATATGGAGAAGAAAAAGAAAGCGGTGGGGGAGGACGACTCCACATCCTTTACAGCCTTAGCACTGTTCTGGAGAAGAACCCGGCCAGCCTGCTTTTCTCACAGCTTCCAACTACCAGAGCAGTTTATTTAGAAACTTTGCAAGCAGTGACACAGGTTGGCCGGACTTGTCTGGTGGGTGGCGAGATGCAAATCCCTCTCCCCTCTCTCTCCTTTTTCTAAGGAAGGGCTTGGAAAGACCAAGGCCACCAGGAGCAGCCAAGGGTCACGGCGATGCCACTCCCCTAGCGGGGGACACCGACACCATCCGGAATGGTGCCAGCTGCCTCCCTTGCTCTGGTGTGTCCCCAGAGACCGGGAGGGACTTACGTATTTGTTTAACGGAGTGTTGGAGAGCTGCTTGGCCTTCTAATTGCGAGAGGGGACACAGAAGCATTAGCCCTTGAAGTTTTAGGCGAGACTCGGGGAGGAGCCGCGACCGTGCTCGGGGCGTGAGATGACGCGCGGGGTGGGGAGGGAGGGGACTCCGCGGAACGGAACTCCTCGCTAGGGCTATTTCGGCTAATCTATCTGGTAAGGACAAAATTACAACAGAGCAGAAGGGATCAAAGCTGGCCCCCGCCCCCCTCCTCCCGCCCTCCTCCCGGGCCCAGAGTCTGTTTGTAGTTGTCTCCTCTGCTGCAGACACTCTTCGGTCTTTTCACGACAAGGAAATTCCTGCCAGTTTTTCCAGAGCCTGCCGGGAGAGAACAGACGCACTCCCCCCGTCCCAGAGGAGGAGATTCCCTTTGTCTAACCTCCCGGGGTCTGCCTTCAGCTCCGGAATGGGGGTGGGGGCAGGGAATGGAAAGACCCTGGGCTGGGAGGGGCGATTATAACGGAACCCCGGGTCCAACTCTGCCCCTGCTGGTCCCTCCTCTTCCTCCTCCTTCTTCTCCTTCCCAACCTTCTCTCCTCCCTCCTTCCTATCCTCTAGACCCTCCTACCACCCAAGTCTTCCCCCCGGGTTCCAGCGCCCGGAGCCTGGGCAGGCGCTGTTTATTTCCCGGCTTTAGCGGTTTGGCGGGAAAGGGCTTCGTCCTGGCTTGTTCAAGAGTGTCTGGGACAAATCCTTTTGTTTGTGTCTAAATGTGGAATGGGAAGCGTTCCATGTTGACAATGGGGAGCAGAAGGAAGAGAGGAAGAGCAGAGAATCAGCGTGCATGTGCCTTTTGCAGCCCGCGTGCCAGGGGAGCCCAGGATCTGGAAGCCCTCCTGGACGGCCTTGATCTCACACAGCCACCTCACTGCTCTCACCCGCCCTCTGCTACCCCGCACCCCACCCTCCTGAGTTCCTCCCTGCCTTCCTTCCTTTCAGTTCCTTCCTTTCCAGGACCTCTTCTCAGGGCCCTACAGTCGGTGCGAGGTGGAGAAAGAAAGTGAATGAAAGATTTTTCCCCTCAAGGACCCCGGCACTCCGGTGACATCCCGGGAACAGGCCTGCTGCCCTGCGCCCGGCACATCCTTGCTGCCTGCTTTCAGCCACTCCAAAGTCCAACCCTGGCGGGCGGGCCTCTCCCGTCACACCCACCGATGTCACACCCACGCCCTTCCAGGGTCCACACGGATACGCTCCACCCTGCCCTATTCTTGGGGTATTGAATGGCGGGTATCCATGGGGCAGAGGGAGGCTACACACACTTTAGACACGTGCGCCTCCTCCCCCCTCCTCCACCGCCGCGTGCGGAATGTGCACTGGTAACGTAGACACACTCACCCGGGTGTATGCCCGCGGCGTCCATCCTTCCACCCAACCAGGCATCGGCAAACGAGACGGTCTCGAGGCAGGTGACATCGCCGCTGGGAGGCAGGCTGCTAGCTCCACATGCCTCCCTGGGGGTGGGGGGGTTCAGGTCCTCCAAAGTCAGCTGCGAGCCTCTCTGGCCCGGTGGCCCGCAGCCTGGACGCTTGTGGGCCTTCCCTCTGCCTCCCGCAGGGCTCCCGCGTTGCTTTTCGCTCTGCACCAGCTCGGTATCTCCGCCGCCGCAGCCCCCCAGCGCCCCTCTCCTAGAAGCCCGCCGCCCGCCCGCAAGCCTTCCATAGGCTCCGTTACATCTGGGATACATTGCCCCTTAATTGTCTATCCCATTATTGTGATCAAGTGAACGTTGCTAATCTCCACATTTATTGTTTAGGCAAATAGAGGCTG